>JARYHS010002388.1:0-39918 GCA_031002005.1 Vandiemenella viatica
TATAGGTGGTTTCCTTGGCAATAAATACAGTGTGGCTGGACATCTGCCGTACAGTTTTTTAAGATATGGGGCCCTGCGCATCTGCTACATCGGGGTTGGCTTTTGCATTGGGTTTGGGTATGATTATATCTAAGGCTTTGATAGCACTGGATGACAGGTGGTACATACGGTTGCACTTCGCATCGCATTCCGAACAGGTAGACAAATTGGGGAAGTGTTTGTGACTGGAAAGTTAGCATGCACACTGGAAGAGGGCGGATCTGGCTACCATTTTCAACTATGGCTTTTTTTGTGAATCTCCTAACCTTTAAAACTGGGAAGGGAGAGGCTATTTCGCTTAGGATTTCATCTGGGGATAAATTGGTATCAATATTCCGAATTACTCCCTGCTTCCTGGTCATATAAAAGGGGATGTATGCGTCTAGAAGGTTGTCCTTAAGTTTCTTCAGATCAACTATTGAGTTAGCGGAGGCACTGGAGTATGTTTCAATCCTAATTCTGTTGCGACCGGTAGATGTAATATTAATAATTTCTGATCTAAGTTGGTTGTTAATTTGAAAAAGTATTTTCCCTACTGCCATGGGGTGGAGTCTGCCTAAATTATTATTTCTGCTTTCCACTATCACCAAGTAGGGCCCATTGTCTGTAGGTGAATACCTATTGCTTTGATTGTTTTGAATTAAAAGGTTATTAGGACTAGCTTGGTTACTAGTTGAAACCGGCTGCGGCTGAGCTGTTAGTACTGGGGTTGAGCTTGAATCGTAAATTGGTGTACTTTCCGTAGTTGGTGGAACTATTACAACACTAGGCTGCGTCATTGCTTCTAAAGTTTCTACCTGTTGCACTTTTAAGTCAAATTGCTTCGCTCGTTTACTCACTGGATTTGGCTGGTTGATTTCCTGCGGAGAGCGTGAACGTGGGCGAGTGTGGAGTCGCCCTTTTGGAGTCTGTCGAATTTGTTGAAGAGCAGTTGGAACTTCCAACTGGTCGAGCTGCATCTCTTCGGTGGCTGAGTGCGGGTGGAGTTCAGGGTATGCTGGTTCTTGTCCGTGTTGTGGTAGATGAGCTGCTGGAGATTGGCTGTTGTCTTGAGGTGAGAGAGGGGCTTGTAGTTCTTCGTTGACCCAGGCTGTCTCTTCTGCTGCATTCTCCATTCTGTAATACGACTGTAACGCCGCGCCCACTGACTGACTGATTGAAGGTGAATGTTCGGAGTTTTCTGCCATAGTGTTCCGAGACTAAGTCTCTGGAACACTATGGTGCTGACGAGCGTAATATTAAGATTTCTTTGTACTGTTTACTTGCTACTTCTATATCACTTCTAATAAACAGGCGGTAGAAACACTGTTGCACTGTAAACGAAACGTGGAGACCGACTTAACCCGTATGAGGAAGTTGCCTCCTCGGCTGCTCGAGTGGAATTGGATTTGAAGCTATAAAACTATTCGTTTTATTTTTTGTCTTCTCATTTCCAACATTTCAGGAGGAATTTGTTTAAGTAATTGATATTCTGTTCATTTTTATTTCGATATTACTTAAGTCTTGCAACGCTGAGGAAAATACTTCGTGACGCCTCTTGGATTTTAGAAATTGTAACAAGGGTTTATTCAGGTTTTAGCAGTAGTTTCAAGGAATGCGTGCGTGGTGCAATGCCAGAGTCACAGCAACGGAGAAATTATTGCAACAGATGTGTTGCGTCGGTAAAATCGTATCAGAGTGGGATATTGAAATAGAAGGTATATATTGGAGCGCCGTGTTACATCAAGGCCTTTCTCCATTAATTATCGTCGTGAAGATGTGCTCACTTATTAGGCAAGTTTTCACCTATATCAACATTGAGAAAGTTGTGTGCATGTTACTGTTAACTAAATCATCTGAGTTTGTCACTTTTGAAGAAGTTGTTGGTAGTAAGTGTTGGTCTTCGCAGTTTTTTCATCGGAAGTGAAGACTTTCCTACAGTCGCTCCAGGTCGGTTTTTTCGTCGAGGCATAGTAAGGTGCCCAGTTTTATTAAAGTGTGACCAGGAGAGGTCCTTAGTCAGGCTAGGGAAGTGAAAATATTAATTTAGTTAGTTGTAGACATTTAGATTCCGTGTAAGTGTAAACCGCACCAATATTCCGCTGTTATTAGAAAGGCACCGTGTATCTGATTATGACCAGTTGATAGATCATTTAGTATTTAAGAACAATGTGTGTTATTTCGTCTTGGTAAACTTATGCAGTAAATGTTAGGAATCTTTATTCAAGAAAGACGAATGTTAAATCATTATTGCGCAGCAGGTAGGTAAGAAACTTTTAAGGATTTTTGTAAATGGAAAACGTATGATAATCATCACAGTGCAATGTAAAATGTAATTGATAGCAGATTTATTGGGACGCTTAGGAAATATTTAAGAAGATTTAAGTTATTCTTTCTGATCGTAACAGAAGTGTGTTTGGTTTAGAATAAAATAATATCCTGATGAAATTTCTGTTGTGGGAAATCTTCTGAATGAAATTTGTTACTATAACGGTCGGTGAGTCTATTATAAAAAGTTACTGTGTATTAAACTTTAAATGGTGATATTTTATCACCAACTAAACGTTTTAATTTATTAGTTTTCAGATCCTTCTGACCTTTGGAAGTTTCAGAGGAAGACTAAAGCAGACCATCGACTGAGGAGAAAATACCTGTACTTTATTCTCCAGTTAAGACGTGTGTTAGCCTTCATCGAGGAAAACTGTTGTGAGAAGTTTGTGATGGTACTTGAACAGTATTGTTGTTACACAGGTTCAAAGTGGGTATCTGAGCTATATAAATGGTTTTTTAGAACCTCCATTATTAAATTATTAAAATTAGTTAATATAAACAAATTTATTAATCCCCTTTCCACCTATATAAATAATCTGGCTTTACGCCTCGTTGACGTCATTAGAGGCGGATGGGACTAGGGACAAGAAACGGGAAAGAATTCGGCCACGGCCTCTTGAAGGAAGCATCCCGGCATTTGCCTGGATTGATTTGGGTAAACCATGGAAAACCCAACTCTGAATGTCCAGACGGGGATTCGAACTGGGTCCTCCCGAATGCGAGGATTGAATATGTTAGATGAGTTATATAAATCTCTGCATGTTAACAAGATCATTGAATACAGAAGTGTATTGTGTTTCAGTTGAATAGTAGGAAGCCATATTGACTAATCCGTTCCGTTGTTGTGATTGACGATACTAATAACAGTAATCAAATGATTTCTCAGGCTTCCGCGTCCGTCTTTGTTAATGATTACTAGATTTTCAGGCTATGACGTCCTTTTCAATGAAGGAATAATAATTTTATGTATTTTATCTGCATAACATCACTATTATTGATTATCAGATTTTCAGGGTATGCCGCTTTGTTCATTTGATAGTCTAAGCTTACGGTTGCCATTCTACAGCCTTCGTCAGATAACTTAACGTAAAAAACAACATAAAGAGTACTGTATCTGTGACGAAGGCTGTAGAATGGCAGCCGAAAGCTTAGACCCTCAAATAAACAACACGGCATGCCCCGAAAATCTAATAATCAATAATAGTGCTGTTATACAGATAAAATATATAAAATTATTATTCCTTCATTGAAAAGGACGTCATGTGGATCTTAGTCGCATATTGCTTATGAAAAGATAAACGTGTAATTAATAAAACTGCATGGATTTTTTTAATGTGTAAAAGGAAGCAAATACATTTAAAGCGGTTTTAGCCATTTCTCTAACTCATTTATTCCAAGAAAAAAATATTAATGGAATGTAACTATTTGTTTGTCGCTAATGTAAAGTCATAATTTCTCATTTAATTTGTTTCCTGAAATATTCAAAATGTTTCCTTACCTGGTTTTCTCTGATAAACAACACCTCTTGGGAAGTCTCCCATCTACGGGTTCCGGCCTTATTTTATTCTCATTAGCGTTACGACCTTTCGCTTTCTCTTTGGATAAAAGCTGTCAGAAAGAGAACCGGTGTTTCCAGTATCGCAAAAGGTAATTTTATGTACTATCTTTGAGAGAATACTGAGTAATTTCAGTTCCATTCACAATTTCCGCTGACTGGTGTCTGAAAAGTTTGCGATACAGAGCAAACCAATTAAGCCTTAGCGCCAGTCTTATCCGATTACTAGCACTTACCTACAGCGTCACTCATGCTAATGTTTGAGGTAAATTTTTTCTTTCATCGTAGGTGGACAAATTCTAATGTAAGACATTTCGGGAGCATTCCTTTAAGCCAAATCTGACAGTGAGAATTTCATCTAAATGCCTTAAACTGTGACCAGCATGTCCAACTGAACGAATATATCTGAATTATTACCGTGAATTCTTTAATTTCGTAAATGATCACAATTTGCAGACGAAAAAAAAGCGATATGTTGCAAAAGTTTTTTAATGACAAAAACAATGAATATTGATAGTATCTTAGATTAAATTTCGTTGGAGAAGGCAAATCCAAACGATTATATATTTCCAGTAATAATCAACCAAAAAAACGCTATTCTTTGAGAGTATAGTATCACTGGTCATGTTTGTCAAAATTTGTAAGTAGTGCCGCAAATTGCCCATAATGAACTAATACATTGGTGTACATAACATATTAACTACTCGATGGAAATGAATGAAAGTTGTTAGAGATCTCCCACATGTGCTCTGAAAGCTGGATGTTACTTGGCATGAGGTCAGGGCGACCGACTATAGCCCCAAATGTGTCTGTCCCCGCAACACGAGGCAGTTTAAGGTTCAGATAAGACATTGTGTGTTACGGTGTACTGTGGTGGTTTTCCTCAATACAACATGGCCTGGAGACAATATTTGGATGACTTCACACGGGAAATAATCATCGGAAAATTGGTACAAGGATGAAGTGTGACGAGTATAATCGAGGAGTTTGATATTGCTCACAGCATTGTTTTACTTGCATGAGGAGCAGTGGCAGATGACCGCTACATCGTGCACAAAAAGAAGGTGGCACCCAAGACAAATTCAATTATAACTAGTCTTAAAGGGATTCTGAGGCTCGAAATCTCACGCTGCATAGTGACATGGCATCTACACAGGGATGGGCTCTTTGCCAACCGATGATTACGTCGTGTACTGAACATCGGTGGCACAAATTTTGATGGTGCCAAGAGCATCAGGACTGGACCTGTAAGGAGTGGGGTCCTGTAGGGGAGATCGGGGCAGGTTGGCCATTAACTTCTAATTTTCTCTGCATTGTGTGTGGAAGTGCTACCCGCTAGCCACGTGGTCTTCATAGCCTCCACTACTTCCCAACACAAAACAAAAGTGTGAGTTCTCTAGTTGTGAGTGAAAGAGGGACGATTCTCTTAAATTTCATTCAGTAAAAAAAAAAAATTCTACACTATCTTATTTGTTTTCTGTAACAGAGGCTGAATGTGATAGACTTTACTTATATTGTTCATTTGAATCAATGAACTAAGGGCTATGATTTCCATTACTAAAATATTCATTGTCAATATGCTAGTTGTTACAACTGCCATCTTTATTATAAAACGTTTTTTAGGCAGGTTGGCCATCTGTGTTCGGTGTAGGTTGCCACATAGACAAATGTGGGGAAATGAAGAAACTAAGTGCAAATAACAAAATCTATTTTATGATTTTAAGCGAGGAGGAGAGTATAACTCTAAGTTATGCTGACGGAGATGATAGCTTAGATGAACGTCTACTTTTACATGACAGTAACACGAGGGTGCCAGACCCCAGACACCCCATGGGCATGAGGTAGGTGGTAGACCTATCTCAAGAATGTGATAACGGTGAGGTCAAAAGCTAAAGCAATAACTGGCAATGGTCACCTAAGATGGTGCTCAGTATACAGGAATCGTAGCATCACTGGACGAAACTGATGTTCTACTTAAAACAATGTCAATGTGTGGTAAGTTTTGAATGTCGTCTAAATAACTAGATGAAATTTGGCGCAAATATGAAAATGTGAGAAAAGCTCGTGAGCCATAACTAATGAGTCAAGTTCGACAAACCTACCTCGTTGACATGATTCATATTTGAATTAATTCAAATATTTACGGTTTCTTGTTTCTTTTAGTTTCTCTTAGGTTTGATTTCTGCCTTATGTTTTCCGTTGTTTTTTTTAAATTAAAATATATGAAAATGAGTTGAAATAACCCACTTTTATTTATTTAAAGCATTTCCACCCATTCCAGATTTGTTTTTTCTTTTCTTTTCTTTCTCTTCCACCTCATTCTGCGTGCCAACCAACCCCGCGCATGGGGTTGGTTGGCCAACCACGATTTACACTGTTTGGTGACTTCCTGCAGTCACACAATTTAATATTCGATTTTTTTTAAAATACAAAAATTGTAACGTAATAGATCAAAATTATAGTAGTATATTGAAAATTGGAACGGTGTTTACAGAATCAGCTGTAAAAATCAAATTGTGAAAACTTGTGCCAACCATCCCCGCTCTCCCCTAATCTATTCATATGAGAGCAGATTCAGTCTGAATAGTGATTCAAGACGTACTCTCGCCTGTCGTGAGGTGGGAACACGTAATGCACCGAGGAACTTGTCAAACATGACCGTTTTGGTGGTACAAGTGTTATGGTGTGTAGAGGCATAATGTTGCATGGACGTACCGACTTTCAAATCTTTTAAATCGGTTACACTCACCGGTCAACGTTTGTTGTTAGACTGTACTCCTTCCCCATGTGCCTCTCTTCAGGGGTGTACTCGGCAGTAAATTCATTTCATTGATGACAACGCGAGACCGTATCGAACAGCACAAGTGGAGGATATCTTGGAACAAGAGGAATTTTGGTGAATGAACTGGCCTGCCCATTCCCCCGACTTAATTCACATCTAGCACGTGTGGGATGCCTTGGGGGGACGTATTGCTGTACGTCCACATATGTCAACGACCATCCAGCAATTGCCAACCACGCCAGTGAAAGAATGGAACGCCCTATCACAAGAACTCCTCACCAATCTTGTGGCGAGCACGTTGCAGAGCATGTATCGCTTTCCGTGTTGATCACATACCCTTTTAAGAACCATGTAATATCCAGGAGACCATCATGAGAAGCAGTAACTTCAGTGTAATTTATTGTGTCTATTCATCTCATCACGTAGTTCTTGCAGTTGCCTACTCTACCATACTGCAGCAGTTCTTTCTATGTATGGTTCAAGTTTCTAAGCGAGCTATGTTACTTGCCAGTGACACAGTATGCGAAAGTTACTTTCATCCTTCTGTTTTTCACACCAGTGTATTAATGTTTGGTAGTAGCTCAAGAGATTTTAAGCCTAGTATTAATATTTTTAGGTTGCTAAACATATCTTAAGATCAGTCCTAAACTTTCTATGCATATTGGAGGTTTTTATCTTTGATGGTTTGTATAATCTTTTTCCGGCATTGTATTAAAAATCTTTGGCGCTTATCCATTCAAGATACGAACAACTTATCATTTCTTTCTCCGTCCCATGTTCACATAGAGACATACGATATACCGAAAATTTAAATATTAGGTTTTCGAACTGTGAATATCACATCCAAATCGGTTGATTAGTTTTCTTGTGATTCCGGTTCAAAGAAACAAATGGTCCGCTTATATATTTATATATATAGAGACAGAGTTGAGAATGTTATATGTATATATATATATATATATATATATAAACGAAACTGCAAGAATTTTTCCTCCGTCCTATTTATTAGAAATAGTTCAAGTCAAAACTAATGCATTCCATTATACAATGGAGTAGAACACTTCTGGTAATTAACTCATGTTTGCTAATGTTGTAAAATGTAATATATCCACCTTGTTATTGTGTCTAATGAGCTTTCATTCATTTTCTGTGACAAAAATACAAATTCCGTCTTAAATACGAGATTTAGTAAAACCATATCATTTCTGATATTAAAACCAATGTCTTACACAAACCTAAAAAATTGTATTAACTTCCAAAATATTCTACTTTAAGCTTATTAGGCAGCAACAAGCAGAAATCTTTTTTTTCCGTTTGGGTTTAAGGATCTTCTACCTGAAGGTAATTAGAAATGGGAAAGAATTTGAAGCAAATAATTAGAACGAATTTTTCCTTTTTATCCTGGAGTTATTTAGAGAAACTTCCAAATTCGATATCTGGATGGTCCTCCCAACTATAAGAGTCGAATTTAATCACTCATCCAATATAATTAATTTAGAACTTATTAAATAGCAGAGTAATATGGCTACTATGGAAAACAGTTTCCTGTAAAAACATAAACGTTTGCACTAGACATTGGCATTTGTATGGACCTCAGAATTTTGCGGAAGTAAAACTTGAACATTGCATAAAAATATATGCGAGAATGGTTAGCGAAGTGTCGGGGGGAGGGGGGGGAGGGAGGAAGTAGTTGGAGAAGGAGAACAGTCGATGGAAAGAACCATATAGGAGAACTATGATTACAATATGTGAAGTAGATTATAGATGGTTCAGGTTTTAATGATTATGTCGAACGATTATCTCAATATACATGACATGAAAAATTGCATCAAAACTAGCAAGATATTTATAGCGAAAAAATATTTTTACATGATGAAAACTACCAAACAAACCTCTAAATAACCACAAGCTGGCACTCGATTTCTGGCACAAGGGTGTAGGAGGATTCTCTTTTTTGGGTAAAGGTATCACGGATTGGAATAAGTTACCACGGGAAATGATGGATAATATACCAAAAGCGTTGAAAGAATTTAATGCTAAAATTTGCAGAGGGCAAATGTAGGTGGGTGCAGGAAAGGGTGAAGATTGGTGTGTCGCAATTTAATTAAATATTATTTTTAAAATCTTTTATTAATACTCAAATGTTTAAAGAGACCTTCATTGAAGCTTCTCCTGAAGAGTACTGTTTGGAGATAGCATAGAAAATTTACAGTAATAAAGTGTAAATATATATATATATATATCTTAAAAATGAAGGAGAGAAACAAAAACCACATCAAAACCAGAAATTTTAATGGTGAAATTTTGAGAGAAATTTGGAACACACCCAACAATACAACTACAATAAAAAATAACAGGAAAGGACAGGGTTCCGAGTCATGTAGATGGAACAAGTGAAATTGTTATAAACATTGACTATCAACCATTTGGAAGCTAAAAAACATTTGGAGTTTTATTAGCAGCACGATAGCGAAAAAAATAAAAGTCTCCGCTATTGTGTTATTTAAAATTGTGGTACTCGTGAAAATAAATTTGTTGTAGTATTTTCATATCAGCACTAAAAAAACAGACACTGTTTTAGACTGATGTAATATAATCAAAACAATTTAATCTGTAGATATATAAATTAAATATCGGTTTCAGTGGCTTCTTCTAAGCACATTAACGAGAGCGCAGAGTGAAGGCAATGCGCGTTGAATGGTGCTTTCCGCTTTAGGTTTCTACAGTTGCAAATAATACCGTCACGTGCGTTTCATCAAAGTGAAGCGAGGAGCGCGTTTGTCCGAAACAGATGCTGTGATAGGTTTAGCAATTACCCTGCACGTGAACATCATTAGAGACAAAGGCACCGCCTGTTCTCAAACGTGAGCTGTAACAGCACCATAGGTCAATACCGGCCACCCCGTACTATAATCAAATCGTATCGCTCTGACTGCGCTGAAAGTTATTTTGGGGGTTTTAGTGTTGTTTAGGAGATTTATTATTTTTCTGTGTTACGAGGGTCGTTACGTAAGTGTCAGGAAAATTAAAGCGTATAACTTCGCACAAACTGCATGTTAGTCTTTGGTGCTTTGTGGAATAATGTACAAAATTATATTTTGCGATTAATATTTATCTTACTACACGTGCTAAAGCAAATAATTTGTACATTTAATATGAATTGGAAAATTGAGAACTTCGAGTTGAGATTAAAAATTGGTGTAGGAAAGTGATGCCACAGAATTCTATTCGTGAGGGAGATAATGATAACTTTGGGAGAATGTGCTCGAGCGTACAATACAATATAAAATCAGGAATTTGAATTTCAGAGTAAGAAATGATCAATGAAAATAAACCCCGAGCAGATATGGTTGTAAAGACAATTACAACGATAATTATATACAGGATTCATAAGTTGGTGATGACAGACCGAAGATTCACAGTTCAGCGGATAAAGGAAATACGAGTATCTCGCATTTCTAGAACAATATAATATTGCTCTGATTATATACTTGACCATGAGAAAACTTTTATCTCTCTTGGAGAAGTGAAGGTCCAAGTGTGTGCGGAAAATCTATCAATCTTTGAAGCTGTTCCAGCATATTTTGTTGAACTATTTCTGACAATGGACGAGCCTCAACTCTTAGCTTTCCACCACAACCAAAGCAACAGTCAGTGCAGTTAAAACAGACCAGTTCTTCTTCTTCGAAGAAGACCAAGCAGTGTCGTTCTGTTTTGTGGTGTTTCTGATGATGTACCGTTTCTAGATTTGAAAACAGAAGGGTTAGAATGTCAATGGCAGAAGTGGCTGCAACTGATACACGTTTGTATTTCATAAATGGCCATGAATGGTCTTATAGGAAACCCTTGGATAGATCAGGGGTGCACTACACACGGGAATCGGCTACACGGGTGGCAGGGGCCGTGTGGAGTGCATTGGGGGGTTTTTTAGACTGAGGGAGGATGACCCTGAGGAGGAAATTCAGTTGCGGACAGCCAAGATAAATTCAGCACCGCGTGTTAGGGGTAGCTTAAAAGAATACCGAACATTAAAAGTTCTAGTAGTTAACTGCAGAAGTGTTTGTAATAAACAGCCTGAACTCGAAAACGTTATTCGTAGTACAGATGATGATATCGTAATAGGCACAGAAAGTTGGTTAAAACCGGATATAAGTTCCGCCGAAATTTTTAATAGTAACATGAACATTTTCCGTAAGGATAGGTTGCATTCCCAAGGAGGTGGTGTATTTATAGCTGTTAGTAAGTACCTCCCATGTAGCGAAATAGATGTCCATACTGTCTGCGAAATCATATGGATCAAGCTCAACGTAGCTAGGACAAAACTTGTGATAGGCTCGTTCTATCATCCACCCGATGCAAGCGTAAATATTGCCGAGGCCTTGAGAAATAATGTAAATAATATAGCACGGCAATTTCCGGACCATGCAATAATGCTAGGAGGTGACTTTAACTTGCCAGATATCGACTGGACTAATTACGTTCACGTTACAGGGGGCAGGGATAAAGCAGCTTGCGAAATCATTCTAGACCTCTTCTCAGATCACCATCTTGAACAGCTCGTAACTGAACCAACGCGATGCCTCAACGGTAACGAAAATATTTTAGATATAGTTGTTACAAATAGGCCCGAACTATTCACGGATATTTCTACCACCGCAGGAATAAGTGATCACAAAGCTGTAATTGCTACAGTAAAACTAACAACCACGTGCAGAAAGAGAAAAGAGAGGATCGTTTACAGATTCGAAAAGGCTTCAAAAGAGTGTTTTAGAGCATATTTGAGGCATAATTACCACACCTTCTTAGTAGCAGGAGGAACCGTTGAAGAGAGGTGGCATCGATTCCTATATATACTCGGGGAAGGTATGAACTTGCATATACCGAAACGGACAATCAGGGAAGAGAACGATCCCCCATGGTACACACGGGAGGTTAAAAGGTTACTCAAGAAGCAAAGGAAGATACATGCACGATCAAAAAGGACGATGCATCGGACTGATTTAGATAAGTTAGAGGAGATAAGGGGACGTGTTAAGAATGCAATGCGTGAGGAATTTAATAACTTTCGTGAAAAATCTCTCTCTAAGAGCCTCACTGAAAACCCTAAGAAATTTTGGTCGTATGTACAAAAAGTTAGTTGTAGTGGAAACAATAAGCCAGTTCTAATAAAAGACGGACGGGAGGTTGAAGACAGCCGCGACAAGGCTACTGTATTTAACACCGAATTCAAAAATTCATTCGCGCAAGAAAACATGGAAAACATCCCCACTTTACCACATCGTGTGGAATTAGAGATGGATCCGATAGAAATTGATAGCGTAGGAATTGTAAACCAATTAAAACTCCTGAAGTGGGGTAAAGCGCCGGGTCCCGATGGTATACCGGTAAGAGTATTTTCTGAATACGCGGAGGATATTGAACCATTTCTGTCAGATATATTCCGTAAATCACTAGAAGATAGAAAAGTACCTTCTAGCTGGAAAATAGCCCAGGTAATTCCCGTTTTTAAGAAAGGAGATCGGAGTGATCCTAGGAATTATCGACCCATATCTCTAACATCGGTCTGCAGCAGAATTCTGGAACATGTCATATGCTCGAACATTATGAAGTTTCTAGATGAGAACGAGTTACTTACACCATGTCAACACGGATTTCGGAAGAAGAGATCTTGTGAAACACAATTGGCCCTAATTTCCCACGACATAAGGAAAGTTATCGATACAGGTTCGCAAATTGATGCAGTTTTTTTGGATTTTCAGAAAGCTTTTGATTCTGTGCCACACAACCGACTTTTAGCGAAGATTCGAGCTTACAGTATTTCGGCTCAGATTTGCGAGTGGATGCGTGATTTTCTAACTGATCGATCACAGTATGTCGTTGTTGACGGGGAAGCCTCTTCTAAGATAAATGTCACTTCGGGCGTTCCTCAAGGAAGTGTAATAGATCCACTTCTTTTCTTAATATTTATAAACGATCTAGGTGACAACGTCAAATGCTGGTTGCGATTGTTTGCCTACGATGCGGTTATATATAGGGAAATAAGGTGCTCCGACGATTGCTTAGAAATTCAGCGTGATTTGGATGCTATTTTCGACTGGTGCCGTAAATGGCAGCTTACACTTAATTGCAAAAAGTGCAAGGCAATGCGGATAAGTAACAAGAAGAATCAGTTTGTTCACGAGTACAAAATAAACAATTCACCTGTTGACACGGTTGATTCCGTGAAGTATCTGGGGGTGATAGTACAAAGCAACATGAAATGGGACATGCACATAACTTCCGTCGTAGGCAAGGCAAATTCTAAATTACGATTCATAGATCGTATTTTGAGGAATTGTAATGCTCAAACAAAGGAGATAGCGTATAAAACACTAGTGCGTCCGCATCTGGATTACTGTTGTGGGATTTGGGATCCGTATCGCAAGGTTCTGATTGACTCAGTTGAGAGGGTGCAGAGGAGAGCCGCTAGATTCGTGACTTGTTGTTACAGCCGTTATGAAAGCGTCACAGAATTGATACATAGATTGGGCTGGGATAGTTTGGAAGACAGACGACGTAGCTTGCGTTCGAATTTATTGGAGAATATGCGAAAAATTTTAAATTTCGAGTGCAATGAAATACTTCTTCCGCCAACCTATTTAGGTCGCAATGACCGGAGGGATAAGATTAGAGAAATAAGATGCCGTACTGATACTTATATGTATTCCTTCTTTCTTCGCACTATTCGGGATTGGAATGGGCGGGTTTAGGATTGATGCTTAGCACCCTCTGCCACCCACAATGTTTGTGATTTGCAGAGCATGAATGTAGATGTAGATGTAGATGAAGTTTCTTTTAAGTCATATGCAGCTGTGTTTCGGAAGTAAATTATAGACCACAAAATGCAATTAAACGAATAGCGTTGATTTTTCGATAATGTACGTACACAATGTAGGCATCCGAAAAATTTTTGAATGAAAGGTAAGCAAATAATTGTTCTGAAACACAGTTACTTTTGCTAATTTATTTACGACGAGCGTGACGCGATTCGAGAAATAATTTTCATTTTCAAACCCAGTTTGACTGCATTTCGAGTGTGAGGAATGCTCGTGTCAGCTACTGCTGGAAGTTAACATAGCTTTCTGTGTGTTTCATTATATGAAGGCTTCTTCAAAACGAAAACACAGAAACTCACATGTGCACTTCCTCACAACATTAAATACATTTATTATGCGAAATACACAATGTTTGAAAATAAAACGTTAATCATATAAACAAGGCAAGGATGCTTCAATACGTATGTATATGTAATTGCAGAACATTTATTTGCTTACTCTTCATTTGAAACAGTTCCAGAATTTCAAAAAATCTATGAATCATGGATAAAGTAAAAACAAAGTGAACTGGACAGGTAGTAGGAAAAGGTTTCAAAATCCTGCACTTGTTGGAGAGGGTGATGAGGGGATGTAGGAGAGAAGTAAAGGAATTGGGTTACAAAACTTTGGTCAGACCATTGCTTGAATATGGTAGTGTAGTATGGGACCCACATTTTGCGTATCAAATACAGGAGTCGGAGAAGGTGCAAAGAAGGGCTGCTAGATTTGTTTCTGTAAATTATCGCACAATGCAATCAGTGACGGATACGAAAAAGGAGATTGAATGGGATAGGAGAATGAGGAGGGTCATGGGAGTGTACAGGACAAATAATGGCGATGAGGCATGGAAAGATATTGGAGTAAGTATGAAAAGTAATGCTTGGAAAGGAAAAGATGACCATGACCACAAGCTGGCACTCGATTTCTGGCACAAGGGTGTGGGAAGATTCTCTTTTTTTAGGTAAGGGTGTCAGGGATTGGAATGAGTTACCAAGAGAAATGATGAATAATTTACCGAAAACTTTGAAAGAATTTAAAGATAAAATTTGTAGATGGCAAATGTAGGTGGGTGCAGGATAGGGGGAAGATGGGGGTGTGGGGAAATTGCCACCGGAGTCTGTGCTCCATTGCAATTAAATTAAATTAAATGCTCTAAGACCTAACTAATACTGTTTGCTAGTTTCAGTAAAGGAGTTATCTGGAATTTTCTTGATTAAATGACTTTTGGCCACTCCCTGGGCAACATACACAGTATTTTTTATTATAATGGATGCTTCATGTTTTGAGTTTGTACATGGCGTTGTTGAGTAGGATAATCACGAATTCTGTCCCAGTTGTCTGCAACTATCAATCGTTCACATTTGTTTGTGAATGATGAAGGCTTTGTTCTTTATGCTACTTGTCAATTTCTATGAGAACTGTACAGTTTTGAAGCCGAGGTACTGGAAAATGTCGTAGCATTCCCATAGATTACTGCAGAAAACTACTAAAACCATCAGTCAAGATGTAGGTTAGAGGGTTGATCCTGGGCCAATTCTACATCTATTAGTATAGCTTCGTTTCTAAGAGCACGGCAGAATTGTGGGTATTGTATTTTTATTGATTTTGTCAGTAAAGTTCAGTAATAAGTTTTATTGCCGTCTTCTATTCTTAGATGCTATTTTAGAACTGTTAGATTGTTAGTTGGGGCAACAGTTTCGCCTCCCAGATATCGCTATAATAGCACAGCCATTATAGGTATAAACCTCAACAACAACAAAATGTTGAGCTGAAATGTAGCCCAGACATTGCTTATTACATAAAAATAAATCCTGAAAAGTCACCACCCCTGGGGTGTCCGAGTCATAGTTTTTTCGAGGTCAAAAATACTTAAAACAGGCTTGAGTGCCAAATCAGTGCAAAATGGTTATAACATTTAAAATGTCAGCCATAGTAACATTTCTTTGAACCCTAGGCAATTAAGATCTTTGGACCCAAAAAAAGTTTCTTAGGTATCAAATTTCAGCTCTACATTATTATTGTTTTTAGTTTATTCCTAAAATCTGTCCACAGGCTATAAAGGCTCTACTCTCAAGTTGCTCTATTCGCTTGAAAAAGTGTTTTAAGTAACAGTTATCTACTGTTTAACATTGCCTATTATTGACTATTCGAAAAAACATTCGTAATGAAATATGATAAGTTTCAATAAAAGCATAAAATAAAACTTTTCATGATATTTTGAATTTCCGATTAACAATGGAAGAATATTTGGCCTGTTTAGCCAAGAAAGTCTTTTTTTCATTTGCTAACAATATCTACTGTATTTGCTTTATAGCATTACAGTTTCCAATGAAAAAATAAAATAGTATTAATAATTACCTATACTTGATTATGTTTGGTATTCTCAGTCTGAGATAAGAGTTAGTTGTCATGGTAACAGGAAGTAGCTAAAGACAGAGACTTTAATAACTATGTGTGGTTACTAGTAGTAAAACAGTCTTTGTTAAAACTGGAACTTGTATTATTCCGAGAGCATACTTCACGAATGCAGTTCTATGAAGTAGCAAGAAAAGGCACTATATTAAAGTTATAAGTTTGTCAAAATATAAAAGACTTTATCATTAATGCGAGAACAATCCAAAGAGAAACAAATTGAATCAGACTTGACCCCTAGCGGCCGTATCTTTTCAATACGACAACGTCTGAAGAAATACGACATAGCCAAAAATACCATAGCTTTTGTTATTATTCTCCTAAACATCACTTTCTTGATTCGTCACGTAGAAGGACTTCTACTATCCTCGATTAATCACTTCTTCAAAAACTAAACTCTTTAATCGTCTTCTGTAAACAGACAAACGTTCAAACTTTCGGCATCCCAACTTTCAGATCTATATCTACCCTTTACAATGCAATCACGTCAAAGCTCAATTAGTGTCACAACGTTTTCAGTAAATGTTGCTTCTCATCCCCTCCAAATTATAGTTGACAGCATATTTCAGCAACATTTCCTACCGATGCTGCAATACATTTACAAATCTACAGATTGCAATCTAAATTGAAAAATCACCAACTATTAAGAAAAAGTAAAGCAATTTTTATTTTATGCCTCTTGTCTTAAGAATGAGTCAACATTAATGTCTATAAAAATAGGAAAGAAACAATCATCTTATGCTTTTCTTATAATAGATGTATTTTGTACTATAAATAATATCGTTATTTGTTCGTTACTATTTCTCCCAGTTCATTAGTTCTGCTCCTTTCAAAGAAATTTAACGTGAGTGGAGGATGACAGCAAAATATAATGCGATATTTAGTTTTTCTTACATTATGGTGTACGAGCATTTCATAGTGCACAGGCACAATGTTTTATTTTGATTCATTCATAACACGTCTCTATATTCTTGATTAATTTCCATTCCAAATCACTCCTTAAATCTCACAGTTATAGCCTAAGACAGGAATATAATGTTTTTACGGTGTTGATGCTTGCTGATGAATTAATTCACATTCCTTTCTCCCTATTACAGCATGAACTAGTTTTACTTCAGCCAAAAATATCTTTTTCTCCTGTCTAGAACTGATATTAATAGACCTGAAGACAAAATGTACTCTTCTAGCTAAACAGCAGGTTAACACAAATATTTTGGTATTCTTAAGCTTTACTTGATAATGATAATGCTTGTTTTATAATATCGTTTCGTTCTTAATACTGTAATTATTAGATATTATGCAGCGTCGGTCCTTCCATCTATGTGTTGTTGGTACATCACTGATCCAGTTTGTATATATCAGTATTCTTTACCCAACGCTGTCTCTCAGTCGGTCAAAGATTAATATGCTGGAAACTTCAAATTTCCGAGTACTATATGTTTCGTTGACCGTCAACCGAATAAATACTATTCAAAATTTTCTAAAATTACACTTCGGGGATTGTTGCAGTAATAAAGGGTAGGCAAAAAAAAATCATTGTATCTACCTATGTATGTTTAGAACTCGTCAGTCATAGGAATAAAATACTTACTGAAGTGAAACTTATGTGCCCATGGTAGGCAGAAGTTTCTTAGCTTTGTGCGTTACGCGTTACGAATTACGCGATCAGTGCGCATTCACCGCAACGTTCTGCGCATGCGTCGTAGGTTGCTAATCACGTGACGATGCCGGACTGGATAGTTACATCGAAAGGAGTTTCCTTTATTAAACAGTGAGTATTTTTTTTTTTTTTTTTTTAATGTTCTAGAATCGCGAGTAAAGAAATGGAAAGGTAGTTATCTAAAAATTTCGCTTCTCCTTTTTTAAATAATTGTTTTACATCTGCATTTTTTAGTTAATCTGGCAATACATCTAGCATTAACGATTCATGACAGATGTGAGCAAGAACATAACTGGTACAATCTGAACATCTTTTCAGTAATATACTTGAAATTCTGTTATAGTTATAAGAATTTTTTGTTTTTAATCGTCTCATGAGTTTATTTATATCTGAGATTTTTGCTTGTGGCAATTCCATCTCCACAAATCTATTTGGAAAAGCAGTCTTAAGAAGCTTTAGGACACTAACTGGGGATTGTTTTTGCATTCCTGATTTCTCTGCAAGTAAAATGTTTGTTGAATATTTCACAAACTTTCATATTTCATTATGCACAGATCCCTTTTGTTCTGTTTTTATGTCTTTAGAGTGATTTACAGATTTTCGTGTTTTTATTACATTCCATATAGTTTTCATTTTATTCCCTATTTTCGCTCATAGAAAAATGTTCTTGGCCTTCTTTATTATATTTCTTAGTTTTTTCGAATAAAATTTATAGTGAGCTTTCAGTGTAGAGTTATATGATTCTCTTAGTTCTATGTAAAGTTCCCTTTTCGTTTTACTAGATACTCTAATATTCTTTATAATCCGTCTCTTAGCCAGTTCACTGTTAAAATGTTGATAATTTTCCTTTTTAAAAAAATTCCTTCAAAAAGTGTTAGAAATATATTTACAAAGGAACCAAATTTTGTATTAATACTCTGTGAAGTGTACACTTCTGGTCAGTGTTCATTATTTAAGGAATCTATTAAATGTTTTATATGGTTTTCATTCATATTTCTTCTTTATCTGCATTATAGTGTTTCTGGACTCGATACAAAATAGTTGAACATCATGAATGGAACTATTGCAATAGCCGTGTGAGTGGCAACATGACGCAACGTCGTTAGCCATGGACCGGAGTCCACTGCTTAGTCTGAATACCCGTCAGTTACTGATTTTTGTACCAAGAAATCTTCTGACCTACCACATACAATGTATCTATTAAGATATTTCAAGTTCGGAACTCTAATAGCGTGAGACTCGACATACACTTATATTCTTTTCTATTTTGTGGATGACATACGAGACACAGGAGCCTGTTAGTAGAAAGAATATTTCATTATTTCCCAGTTTATTTTTGAAGTGAAAACTTCCATAGGAGCGTTACGCGATGTTTGGTTGGGGGTAAATCAGTGATTTCATGACACCACGTCACCAACATGCCACGTGTTGCGCGTTCAACGCTTTTCGCAAAATCTTTATACGAACACATATTTTTTATCCGATTTTGATGGAACTTTGCATACATATACTTTAAAACAAATAGAAACGCTGCGCTGTTTACGTTTAATTTACAGAAACCTAAACCCTCTCCTCCTTTCCCCCTCTCCTCCTTTCCCCCTCTCCTCCTTTCCCCCTCTCCTCCTTTCCCCCTGTCCTTAGTTTCTGTCTTCATTGTTCATACAAACCCACAGTTTTTATCCGATTTTGATAGCGGTTAGCACATGTATAATTCAAAATAAGACATTCTGGTGTCTCAGCGGTTAAGATGCTTATTTCCTAAAGTTCTCCGGTCGGTAGCGGGTTCAAATACCGCGGTGAGTATGAATTTTTAGGAGTTGTATTTGATTATATGAGCTACGCCGGACGTTCCGTAGTTCTGATTCCACGAGCCTTTGGCACAATAGTTTGGTACATCTCCTTCGGAAAGATTCCACGAACCGTCGGATTTTGGATCAAGTTTTTTTAGTTTTTGAAGTGAAAATTCTTTAGGGACGTTGGCCGATTTTTGAATTGGTAAAAACTTATGAGTTCGCGTCAGTGACATGCTCATGTTAACAGTATATCTGTAGCCGTCTGGTGGCTCAGTAGTTAAGGTGTCTGACTGGGATACGAAAGGTCCCTGGTTCATGTCCCTGTCTCGGCGGTGATTTTCATAACCCAACTTTCACCTCTGTCACAGATTACTGTGTAATGTGAAGTACGCTATAACGTTTCCATTGTTGCGTTCCACATTTAATTGTCAGTCCTCTGTAGCTGGTAACACTACCGGGTTAAGTTAAGGTGCCTAAGGGCCTTATTACACTAGGCGACTTGGCGGCGCAACCAGCCGGGCAACTGGTGGCTCTGCTCGTCGCTGGGCACAGGGTCTTATGGAGCTTATTACACTAGGGCAGCCAGTGGCGCCGCCAGAAACTGGCGGCCGGCTGGTTGCCCTGCCCGGCGACCAGACCGCCAACCACTGGTGGCCGAGAGTCGTGGCGGGGCATTGTATCTTACCTAGCTTATTACACTAGGCCGCCAAGCGGCGCCGCCAGACTCGCCACCACGCGTTCAGTCTACTGTTCATATACTCCTTCCTACTTTACAATTTTAAAATTGCAGAGATACTGAGTGACAGGTTTGGTGAGAAAACTAGGGACAGTCATCCTGTGATGGGAGGGAATGAATCAGAGGAGAGTATAAATGGCGAACCTACAAAATTTGAAATAAATTCTCAGGAAATTGCGAAGTAACTCAGAAAGCTAAAACTGGTGTAGGTAATATTACTACAGATTTATTAAAGATTGTGGGATAGGATATTGTACCTTACCTTAAAATTGTGTTTAAAATGAGTTTGGAGACTTGCTGCTTACCAGAGGATTGGAAAAGACCGATAGTAGTACCAGTTCATAAAGCAAGGGTTAAAAATATGGTGAAAATTCCTGTCCAATTAGTTTGTCATCAGTGATAGGCAGAATGATGGAGAGATTGATATGCAACTATATCAGAAATGTCTGTGAAGAAAGAAACTAGTTTTCAGATCGACAACATGGCTTTAAAAGGATATTCATTTGAATCTCAGATAGTGGGCTATATGCAAGATATTCCAAATGAATTGGAAATGGGAGGCCAAGTTGATAGTGTGGCACTAGATCTTTTTAATGCATTTGACAGAGTGAGCGATAAAATGGTTTTAAATAAACTGAAATGTATTGAATTGGATGAAAAAGTTACTTGCTGGGCACAGGAATTCTTAAAAGTCAGAAAGCAAATGGTTAGAGTAGGAAATACATTATCAAGAGAAGTGGAAGTAAATATGGGAGTTGCTGTTCATTATTCTAATGAATAACTGTGTTACGGTCAGAATCTAGGTATATTGCAAATGATACAATGGTATACAATAGGATAAAAACAGGTGAAGACTGAACAGTTGCAGGATGATCTGGATAGAATATCTAAATGGGTAGGTCAGCATGAAATGAAGATAAATGCCAAGAAGAGTCGGCTTATAAGATACAGAGATAAATAGATCTAAAGGTTAATTATGATTACAGAGTGGGGTCAGATTAGCTTGATGAAGTGTAAATTCTTTGCATAACGTTTGATAAACTCAATTGGGCAGGTGGTAGAAAAAGGTTACAAAATCCTTCATTTTCTGAAGAGGGTGATTAGAGGATGTAACAGAGAAGTTATGGAGTTGGGTTACAAAACTTTCTTCAGATCATTTGTTGAATATGGTGGTGTAGTTTGGGACCACATTTTGGAGATCAAATACAGGAGTTGGAAGGTGTGCAAAGAAGAGCAGCTAGATTTGTTTGTGGAAATTCTCGCAGGACCCAGTCAGTAACTGATATGATACAGAAGCTGGATTGGGACTCATTGGAGGAAAGGAGGATGGTGAAGAGAGTGCTGTAAATGTGCAGGGCACATGTTGGTGATGGGACTTGGAGGGAAATTGGTAAAAGAATTAGGAATAGTGCATGGAAGGAGAAAGGCGACCATGACCACAAGCTTTGGCTCGATTTCTTGCATAAGGGAGTGGAACAAAATTTCTTTTGTTGTTAAGCGCGTCAGAAATTGGAACAAATTACCAAGTGTAGTGATGAATATATATATTAAAAAAAGCTTAAGGATTTTAAAATTAAAATTTAAAAATCGGAAAAGTAAATGGGGGAGGAATTTAACATTCCAGCTATAAAAGAAAATTTAAGTATATACATAAAGGGGAAATTAGATGACTAGGGAAATTGCTACCGGAGTGTTAGCTCCATCGCAATTAAATTAATTAAAAATAATTAAAATGAAAAAGGAAGGCGAATGGAGAGAAAGAAGTATGTACATCATATTCTATTGCTAAGAGAATCTATACTCTTTTTGATGAACTGTATTCAGACGACAACAAGTTTTTTAATTACTTAAGAATGTCTAAATCGTCTTTTATTTAATCATTGTACTTAGTAAAGGTTGATATTACCGGGAAAGATACGAAAATGAGAAATTCTTCTTGTTTTACCCCTTTGTCTTCTCTACACTTTCACTTCCCGTCATTTCAACAGTGACATTCTGTAGTTCACTGGACATATTTACACAATTCGCGTACAATGCGAGGATAACAGCAAAGAGACTGCTCGGTTGTGCGAGTGGCTGGCTGGCTGGCGGCGCCACCAGAATCCTGGTTGCGTCGCCAACAGAGACACCAGTGCCGCGTCTGGTTGCGCCGCCAAGTCGCCTAGTGTAATAAGGCCCTAAGAGAACGGCGGAATGCGAGACCATTAGAAACCTTATCACCAGTTCATTACAACCACATGGAATTATTATTATTCAGTATACTGAGCGATCTGGTAGCTCAGTGGTTAAACAGGTATAAGGACAATTTTGTTAGATTCCTGCTGGAAATAATGCCAAATTGACCACAAACTTGATGAAAAAATGCTCTTGTGAAAAATAAAAAAGTGTTAGAATGTAGGCCGGCCTGGGTTAGATTTCCAGACAATCTGTCATAAATTGATGGGAATATGATTTGTTGGCGGTGACTGAATACAGCAGGCAATATTCAGCAGATATGCGCTTCATCTAGCAGCCAAGAAAAGAACTGAGCCGAGAGTTTGAACGGTACCAGGGATCAGTGAACCTGAGCTACAGTAAGACACAAACGTTTAATGTTTATCAAGTAAGATACATTAATGCAAATAAGTAAAAAAAAAAACAAAAAAAATCTCTTAATAAGATTACAGTGAAAAAAGTGGGTTAAGGCGTCTGTCTGGAGATCTTAAAATCTCCGGTTCAAATCCCTGTCTCGGCGGGGATTTTTATAGGCATTTAACCCTACCTACCTTCACCTCTGGCACAGCCTGCTGTTTAATGTGAGGTACGCCAAAACGCTTCCGTGGTTTCGGATTCCACGTTAAACTGTAAGTTAAGGCGGCTATGACAGGGGCGGAATGCGCAGCCAATAGGAACCCTGTCACCAGGTCATTAGGACCACACGGAATTATATATTATATTTAGTATACTGTAGGTATAAGTATGACGCGTTGTGCTTATGGTATTAATAGTTTTAAGTTTTCTATTCTGTTGGCAGTCCTCAATGACAATGGTGCTCTTTTTATGTAAAACAAAACAAAAAATAGTAATTCGACCACCAATTATCAAGGAAATTTTTTTTTTTTTTTTGTTTTTTTTTTGTAAGATAGCCACTAATATGTTCAAATTTAAATGGGATATCATTGAAATCTGTAAAATAACTGCACTTCAAAAGAATATTTCTACGATTTACTACCGAAATTTAAACTCGTCGCTTATTTGCAACAATGTATCGCAATGGCGTGACTTGCCTGGACTCATTTCCAGCAACACACATCCCTGTACAACTCGAACATCACAGTGCTCAGCTCGTAAACAGTAGGGATACAGACACGCTGGAAAAAAGAAAACAGCCAACCTTCCTCTGCATCAACTCGCTTACATTAGCATAAATACAAAGGTTCCAACCTAAGGGGGCTATAACCTAGACATTTACAAAACAGAAATGGGACAAATACCTCTCCTTCAGGATAAGTATTTTAGACTCAATTTACGGTAACGTAGTATACAGTTAATATATATATATATATATATATATATATATATATATAAAAGATGAATGTATCTTTGTTTGTTCTTCATACAAGTCCACAGTTTTCTTCCAATCTCGATGAAACTTTGCACACTTATCCTTTGAAACAAGGAGAACTGTATACATTTAGTTGTATAAATAATGCATGTTGTCTTATAATTTTGAAAAATTACTGAACGGCGATAGACAGACGCGTAGGTTGTGTAGATCTCTGTACTAACTAACTCTGCAGCGATCTGGCAGATTAGTGGTTAAAACGCGCACTTACCGATGTGTCAGAGTGTGGTCACCGGTTCAAATCTCCGTAGAGGCAAAGGTTTTTAAAAATTGTTTTTGATCGTGAGAGCCACGCCTGGACCGTCGGTTGTTCGGATTGAATGTTAAACTGTAGATATCACAAATTCAGGGGTGCAATGCGAGGCAAATCGTAGGTAGTCTTGCAATGCTGTAGGTGTACACTTTTTTCTGTGATATTGATCCCTCGTGGTTGTCACTCTTGCAGTCAGTGTGTGTGTGATCTGCACTAATCTATATGTATAAAGATGAATGTATGTTTGTTTGTTTGTTTTTCATACAAATCCACAGTTTTCATCCGATCTCGATGAAACTTTTCACACTTATCATTTGAAACAAGGAGAAAAATACTATCTACATTTGGTTGTATAATTAGTACATGTTGACTTATAATTTTGAAAAATTACTGAACGGCGATAGACAGACGCGTAGGATGTGTAGTTCTCCGAACTACCTTTTCATGCAGCCATATGGTAGCTTAGTGGTTAAAGCCCTTTCTTACTAATGCTTGGATCGTGGTCTCCTGGTCAAATCACCGTAGAAGCAAAGATTTTTTAAAATTGTTTTTGATTGTATGAGTCACACCTGGACCGTCGGTTGTTCAGATTGAATGTTAAACTGTAGATATCACAAATTTAGGGGTGAAATGTGAAGCAAATCGTAGGCAGTCTTGAAATGCTGTAGATGTACACTTTTTTGCGTTATATTGATCCCTCAGGGGTTGTACTCTTGTAGTCAGTGTGTGTGTGATCTGCGCTAATAATACTATAAATGCGGAAGTAAGTCTCTGTCTTTTTGTTACGTTTTGACGACTAAATGTCTATACCGATATTAATGGAATTTGTCAAGGAAATACATTGTATCTGTAGGAAGGGCAATGGACATTTTTTCGGTATGATTAACAGTTGTAGTCACGAAATTTTGAGAACTTATTGAGTGGTGACAGAGACGTGTGCGAAAGTCTGTAATGTTACGTTAATTGCACAAGATGTGCTTCTCGCGCATTATGTTAGTGTGTAATTTGTTAATAAGTTTCGTTTAGAGAAAAAACGTATTATTTAGTATAGATGTCGATTTTCTCTGTTCTATTACTTTGTGTCTGCTTAAATGTTTCTGGCACCAGTTTATTTTGAGTAGTGTCAATACCTGTGTGCGGCGCCATCTTGGATTTTCCCCCTCCCCCTCCCCCCGCCGCGCACGTGCCGCCAGACCCCCCACGTCGCGCAGGTGTTCGCCTGGCCACTTGCCCACCATAAATCATCAACACCTGTCATCAAGCTGTCAAGAAGGCCACGTGCCACTTCTTAACCTGAGTTACGGGTCATAAATCGTCTAAATGGCTTTATTATTTATTTTTTAAACCTCAATTACGGTACAATATTCACTTTAGTATTACATTCTTGTGGTGTGACGTATCGAAGGCGGGCCGGCGCCAACTTGTGGTCAGTTTGTGGTCATTCCCGCCCCCCCCCCTCCCCCTCCCCGCCGCGCACGTGCCGCGCAGGTGCGGGTCATAATTCGTCTAAATGTCACGCGGTCAGGGTACTAAACCTCAAATTCAACTCGAAATACACTTTTTTCTTTTTATTTTAGGGCAAGTATTACATTCTTAATTTGTACTAGTGGTGTGACGTAAAACAAATTAAAAAAAAAACGCTTTTTACGTTTGATTTACAGAACCTCATTTTCCCCCTTACCTTAATTTCTGTGAACGTTGTTCATTCGATTTTGATAGTACTCAGTACGCGTGTACTTCAAAACACAGCGTTTTGGTTGCTCAGCTGATAAGGCTCTTATTTCAGAAAATTTATCTCTCCGGTCGCGGGTTCAAATACTGTGTCGATCAGGAATTTTTAGGAGTTGTATTTGATTATATGAGCTACGCCGGGACGTTCCGTGGTTTTGATTCCACGTTAAACTGTAGGCTCCCTGTATCTGGTAGCATTACGGGGTTATGTCAAGGTGGCTAAGACAGGGGCGGAATGCGCGACCATTAGAAACCCTGTCACCATGTCATTACGACCACACGGAATTGTTATTATTTAGTTATCTGCTGCTCTAAGTATGCCGTGTTGCGCCTATGATATTCTCAGTTTTAAGTTTTCACTTCTGTTGGCAGTCCCCAACGATTTCCAATTACCGAGCGTGGTGGTGTAACGGTTAGCGTTCTGGCCTCGCATTTGGGAGGACGGCAGTTCGAATCCCCGTCCGAGCATCCAGATTTGGGTTTTCCATGGTTTCCTCAAATCACTCCAGGCGAATGCAGGGATGCTTCGTTCAAAAGGGCCATGGCCGAATTCCTTCCCGTTCCTTGTCCCCAGTCCAATCCCGCCTCTAATGACCTCGATGTCGATATAATGCTTTTCCGTGGTACGATATGTATATGACGCGCTATGTTTTTCTAAGAGACTGGCAGCAATGTGGTATTGCGAATTTTATTTTGGTGTCAGTACAAGTGGTATCGAACACATGATGCCAAGAGCGGAGCGCATTGACCGCAAGTAATTCCTCTTATTTTCTTACTTTTTTTTTGTTTATTATTTCAAAAACTAGACGTGTTTTTCTTTTTAAGAAATGTAGATGCGAATTAGGAAGATTCCGAAAATAGTGATTTTTTTTTTATCGTCCATATTAAATTACTTCTCATCCGGTAAGGAAAACGATTTATTTTTATCTCATTTTAGATTTGATATGATGTAACATACTAAGAAATCAGTCAAAATGATAGCGTAGAAATAGCGGGATGCAGACTCCCAAACCGGCAGGTGCGATCAGTTCTTCCCTTAGAGCCGCCTAAGGGGCCATATGAGCATTCCGAAGATAGAAAGAAAGAATACAAAACCTTGTTTCCTTCATGCTGTCATTACGACCCAAATATGTAAGAAGTATTTCCCTGCAGTCAGCAGGGTCGCGTCTTAGTGAGTATTATTATTTCAAAGCGAATCGTGTGCTAGTTGGTTGCCATAACATCTGCAGCGACAGAGTGCGTGCCATACCCGAGAATCGCCTTCACCGTGATGGTGAGGGTGAAACCCGTTTAGGCATACTCTTCCGAAAGACACCATCAACAGTGTCGCATGCGATCCATTCGAACTACGAATAGGTTCGCGATTTAACCTAGGACTTTGCTACACGATCTGCTGGTTAGGAATCGTGCTGGTTATTTTTTTTTGCAAACTAAACACCACGTAGTGCTTGAGTTCGTCTTTACTGAAGCATCCTGTAATGCTAATTGTCACTGACATGCATCACCGAAGATTAACCAAAGAACACAGCAACCATATAGTACTAAATGGCTTGGAAGGATAACTTTACATGGCAAAGCACGTATTATTCCTCAATCATCGCCCTCGTTCTGGCCTCGCATTCGGAAGGACGGCGGTTCGAATCCCCGTCCGGGCATCCAGATTTGGGTTTTCCATGGTTTCCTCAAATCACTCCAGGCGAATGCAGGAATGCTTCCTTCAAAAGGCCAGGGATAGACTACAACCTTGCCTCACGCCGTTTTTAACTGATGCTTGTCTTTGCGTGTCACTGGTTTGATTTTATATTATTATCTTGGACTTGTTACTTCTTTCATCACCAATCATTTCCAAAGCTCATTCATTTCTTACTTTGTCTCTGCACTTAATTTTCAGCATTCTTATGCAGCACCACATTTCAAATGCTTCATTTTTCCTTCTTTCCGGTTTCACCACCATAAAGTGCTGTGCTCCACGAATATCGATTTAAGGTATCAACGACACGGTTGATTTCAGTTATACATCTCACAAATTGTACATTAGCACAGGGTATTACGTTTTCTACCGGTAAATACTATATTACTAAGAGAATATGATCACACGATCAGATACAGGAGTTAAATGAATTCGGTATTGGTGACTTAGTGCATGCCAATTGTTTCTGAGTGAGGTGTCTGTTTTTTTTTTTTTTTTTTTTTTTTTTTAAATAACATACATAGTGCATACCGTATCGTTGTGATATTGCCAACTATGCGTAGTTTTTGCCCTCTAAATCATTTGGATCATGGTGGTAATGTCATGCTCTGACAGGATTTTTTCTTCTTCTGATTATCGAAGACTATCATGTCTATTGAAATAGAAAGTTTATACGGATGTGTTATTTAGTTCGTATCAGTGTGTGCCAGTAAAACGTAGTAATATCACGTCATTGTTTGCTGTGTAATGTTAACTATACCAATATGTTTTGGTAGTTGTGGATATGATGTTTGTGATACTACATGCATGTGGAAAGTATAAATAAAAACAAAACATCTTGTACATTATTCACTTTTTTTTTTACCCACCTCCCCAGTTCCCACCTTGTCAAGTTATTTTTCACGAGTTCTTGTGGTGGATTATTCCTTCATCACCAAATACCACTTCAATGGACTACTGAAAAGTGCCAAGTACATACAAAAATGTAAGTTAATAAAATACAAAAAAATTTCAAGAACAATGTTGACAGTTCGAAAATATTCGAAAAGTGTGTAACATTACCGATTTCCAAATATTTAATAAGCGAATGTGTGGTTGAAATATATATGATTGACTAGATAAAAAATGGTCAGTGCATAATAGAAACCGTAGGCATATGTTAATACGCACATAAATTGACACAACAATGTAGTTCTATCGTCGTCTCTTACACATATCTTGAGATGCTGAAAATCTCAAACGAAGAAGTACTTCATCGGATAGAGAAACAAAATGAACTGCTCCCCACGATAAAGCATAGGAAAACACAATATCTAGGACACATTATGCGAGCTGGGAGGCACCAGCTACTGCAACTCATCATTGAAGGGGAGATATAGGGGAAAAGATCTGTTGGAAAGACATGGATTTCGTGGCTGAAGGACATTCAGAGATGGTACAACTGCACGTCAGAAGAGGCTTTCTATGTTGCAAAAATCACAAATGGCTGATTTCAGTTATACATCTCACAAATTGTACATTAGCATAGGCTATTACGTTTTATACCGGTAAATACTATATTACTAAGAAAATATGATCACACGATCAGATACAGGAGTTAAATGAATTCGGTATTGGGGACTTAGTGCATGCCTATTGTTTCTGAGTGGGGTGTCTGTATTATACGAGGTGGGAGGCACCAGCTGCTGCAACTCATCATTGAAGGGAAATGTCTCACTCCCCACGTATTTCCTTAAAAAAAGGTGTGAAAAAAAAATGATTAAAATACCTTAAGCCACAAAAATTCCATTTCACTTCACGAAAAAGTCACGATTTACATCTGCCTGCATTACACAGCAAAGTGGCATCTTTATGAAGTGTATTCATCACTGAAATTGACTAAAGAAAAGCGTGATATCTGTGTAAATTGCGTGTTCGGCTGATAAGGCAGTCTCCGGGAAGAAGAAAAAAAATGATAACTGGACAGATGTGTGCATCACAGAGCTCAATGTTATCGAATGCCTAGCCATCAGTAGACACACGAGCCGTCATAACTTGCGTTATATTAGGGTAAGTTCAGGTCAGCTGCGCTGGATAAATTGTTGCATTGTGTTAACAATTGAGCTTGGTGTTACAGCCAATTGCACTGTTTGACCAAAGTCGCAAGTTTGTGAGACCACACACCTAGCCATGGCCATCGCCAAGTCTGTTTCAAGGGGAAAAAAAAAATAACCAATTTATGTTGAAATAATAACTTTCTCAGCCTTTTTTCAGTCTTCAGTATCGAAGTCTCTTGTGAATGATTCCACTAACTAAAGTGATGCTTGGCAGGCATACTATCCTTAGTTTCCCCTTGCGAAATGTCTGATCTAACAGTTCAGCTGAGACATTTAGGGTGGCAAAATCCGTAATTGGGGAGATAAACACGCAGGCTCTTCCATGATGGCTCCCCTGATAATGCTCTCAATCAGTTTTACTCTATCATCTACGTGGAATGGCTGTATCAAAATACAAGTTTCACAAAAAATTAATGCAAAACACTTTATTAGAGAGCTTGCATAAGTCGAAAATAAATTACCTCCCTTACAATAATCCTCAACTATCGATAGGAATGCAAACTCTAGATAAAAAAGTTGCAACGCACCTCATTAATGAAAGTTACTACATTAAAATTCTCCACACATTGACAGGGAAACATCTTTGGGACATTGATGTGCCAAGGCTGTGAAACATTACCGAGTTGTTCGTACGGTGCTGGCAGAGTAAGCGCACGGATGCTCGAGTCTTGCGATTTGAATGTCTGCAAAAACGTGGAGTTCTTCGTGATAAATTTATAAACTTTCCGAAACAAATCACTGCCACAATTTTTTTAAATTATGCAAGTATGCTGTACACACTACAAGGCATAGACACATAGAGCATCATAGTACACCAAGATACATAAAAATATTAAAACACACACCAAATGTACAACGAAGATACTGAATGCAAGTCACATATCGTTACATGCACGAAGGACGACAATACCGTTAAAACCGCCAAGATTTCTGAGAGGCATTTCGTGGTTTTTCTACACCATTAAATTTCAAGTACAGAATCAGAACATAACATACTTCTGAATCCGCTCGGAGCTCATATCGTATATTATTTGCACACTTTTTAACATGATTCTAATGTATCACTTTTCAATTTTTTGAAGAGTGCACCGGGCATCCTTCGTAGAGATATTTCCAAAATCAATGATCAGGATGAATCCTGCAACACGCGCAGAAACCTCTCCGCAAATAACCTTACACACGCACACGGCAACGTAACATCAACACACATAGACCAAATCACGTCCTCAACAGAGTTAAAAAAAAGGTTTCATCAATATAGAAAAATCTTAAGACAGAATATTTTTTACCCCACCTTCCATTAAAAAGTCCTTAGGTTAGGTTAGGTAGGTGAACTGTGCGTTGTTATATTGCATTAGACCACGGAAATAATTTGGGGTAGGGCTATAGTCACGTGCACTAGTTATTCACAGTGGTTGTTCTGATGACATCGTTGAGACTTGGAATTCCTAAGGTTCTTCACCATACCGAAGTGGCTTGGGCCCTTAAAAAACACGATCCCTTGGGCCAAGTGTTTTAAAATCGCATTTATTCATTCATACTGAAAATAGGCTTATAATAAAAAGTGCTGTACCAATTCTATCGTGTTAGGAAATCTATGTGATGCATATTTTCCACACATACCACCTTTCATCATGATAGTGTGCGCATGGGATTGAAACAACAAATATGAGCATCATAGCACTGAATGTATACCATCCAAGGCGCTAACAGAACGTATCAGGCACATTAACACACAAGACATAGCTAAAACCGCTATCATCAGTAAATTTACAAACCTACATAAATTTAACTAAACCTCCGGTGAATATAGGATGTGTGACATTTTTTGGGGTAAGTTAGGTTAGTACACTATATCTTAACAATAACTCAGTTTTCTGTAGCTTGGCACATTGAGTATGACTAACTTAAATCTCGATCGGAGTGTTACAGTTATGCACACGATTTACTCAATATCGCTTGTGAAACGTATACTTCATTAGATGAAGGTAGGATAAGTTAGTGTAAGCGAGCAGTAATTGAGGTTATTGCAGGTGTCTCATGCTAGGAAAGCCCAGCATGTTACGGAGGCGCGTGTGAAACTACAACTTTATGTAATGAGTGTGGGATTCACTAGAGTTAACCCCAGTTTCAGGTTAATCAACCATCACACCCTAGCAGTAATTGAGGTTAATGTAGGTAAGATACGTTAATCATACCCAGCTTGTTACGAGTTAGCTCAGTATTACGCGCGAGCGCGTAAAACTGAACTAACACAATGTAACAAGTAACGTATCTTACCTACATTAACCTCAATTACTGCTAGGGTGTGATGGTTGATTAACCTGAAACTGGGGTTAAACTCTAGTGAATCCCACACTCATTACATAAAGTTGTAGTTTCACACGCGCCTCCGTAACATGCTGGGCTTTCCTAGCATGAGACACCTGCAATAACCTCAATTACTGCTAGCTTACACTAACTTATCCTACCTTCATTAGATGAAGTATACGTTTCACAAGCGATATTGAGTAAATCGTGTGCATAACTGTAACACTCCGATCGAGATTTAAGTTAGTCATACTCAATGTGCCAAGCTACAGAAAACTGAGTTATTGTTAAGATATAGTGTACTAACCTAACTTACCCCAAAAATGTCACACATCCTATATTCACCGGAGTTTAGTTAAATTTATGTAGGTTTGTAAATTTACTGATGATAGCGGTTTTAGCTATGTCTTGTGTGTTAATGTGCCTGATACGTTCTGTTAGCGCCTTGGATGGTATACATTCAGTGCTATGATGCTCATATTTGTTGTTTCAATCCCATGCGCACACTATCATGATGAAAAGGTGGTATGTGTGGAAAATATGCATCACATAGATTTCCTAACACGATAGAATTGGTACAGCACTTTTATTATAAGCCTATTTTCAGTATGAATGAATAAATGCGATTTTAAAACACTTGGCCCAAGGGATCGTGTTTTTTAAGGGCCCAAGCCACTTCGGTATGGTGAAGAACCTTAGGAATTCCAAGTCTCAACGATGTCATCAGAACAACACTGTGATAACTAGTGCACGTGACTATAGCCCTACCCCAAATTATTTCCGTGGTCTAATGCAATATAACAACGCACAGTTCACCTACCTAACCTAACCTAAGGACTTTTTAATGGAAGGTGGGTAAAAATATTCTGTCTTAAGATTTTTCTATATTTGATGAAACCTTTTTTTTAACTCTGTTGAGGACGTGATTTGGTCTATGTGTGTTGATGTTACGTTGCCGTGTGCGTGTGTAAGGTTATTTGCGGAGAGGTTTCTGCGCGTGTTGCAGGATTCATCCTGATCATTGATTTTGGAAATATCTCTACGAAGGATGCCCGGTGCACTCTTCAAAAAATTGAAAAGTGATACATTAGAATCATGTTAAAAAAAGTGTGCAAATAATATACGATATGAGCTCCGAGCGGATTCAGAAGTATGTTATGTTCTGATTCTGTACTTGAAATTTAATGGGTGTAGAAAAACACGAAATGCCTCTCAGAAATCTTGGCGGTTTTTAACGGTATTGTCGGTCCTTCGTGCATGTAACGATATGTGACTTGCATTCAGTATCTTCGTTGTACATTTGGTGTGTGTTTTAATATTTTTATGTATCTTGGTGTACTATGATGCTCTATGTGTCTATGCCTTGTAGTGTGTACAGCATACTTGCATAATTTAAAAAATTGTGGCAGTGATTTGTTTCGGAAAGTTTATAAATTTATCACGAAGAACTCCACGTTTTTGCAGACATTCAAATCGCAAGACTCGAGCATCCGTGCGCTTACTCTGCCAGCACCGTACGAACAACTCGGTAATGTTTCACAGCCTTGGCACATCAATGTCCCAAAGATGTTTCCCTGTCAATGTGTGGAGAATTTTAATGTAGTAACTTTCATTAATGAGGTGCGTTGCAACTTTTTTATCTAGAGTTTGCATTCCTATCGATAGTTGAGGATTATTGTAAGGGAGGTAATTTATTTTCGTCTTATGCAAGCTCTCTAATAAAGTGTTTTGCATTAATTTTTTGTGAAACTTGTATTTTGATACAGCCATTCCACGTAGATGATAGAGTAAAACTGATTGAGAGCATTATCAGGGGAGCCATCATGGAAGAGCCTGCGTGTTTATCTCCCCAATTACGGATTTTGCCACCCTAAATGTCTCAGCTGAACTGTTAGATCAGACATTTCGCAAGGGGAAACTAAGGATAGTATGCCTGCCAAGCATCACTTTAGTTAGTGGAATCATTCACAAGAGACTTCGATACTGAAGACTGAAAAAAGGCTGAGAAAGTTATTATTTCAACATAAATTGGTTATTTTTTTCCTTGAAACAGACTTGGCGATGGCCATGGCTAGGTGTGTGGTCTCACAAACTTGCGACTTTGGTCAAACAGTGCAATTGGCTGTAACACCAAGCTCAATTGTTAACACAATGCAACAATTTATCCAGCGCAGCTGACCTGAACTTACCCTAATATAACGCAAGTTATGACGGCTCGTGTGTCTACTGATGGCTAGGCATTCGATAACATTGAGCTCTGTGATGCACACATCTGTCCAGTTATCATTTTTTTCTTCTTCCCGGAGACTGCCTTATCAGCCGAACACGCAATTTACACAGATATCACGCTTTTCTTTAGTCCATTTCAGTGATGAATACACTTCATAAAGATGCCACTTTGCTGTGTAATGCAGGCAGATGTAAATCGTGACTTTTTCGTGAAGTGAAATGGAATTTTTGTGGCTTAAGGTATTTTAATCATTTTTTTTTTCACACCTTTTTTTAAGGAAATACGTGGGGAGTGAGACATTTCCCTTCAATGATGAGTTGCAGCAGCTGGTGCCTCCCACCTCGTATAATACAGACACCCCACTCAGAAACAATAGGCATGCACTAAGTCCCCAATACCGAATTCATTTAACTCCTGTATCTGATCGTGTGATCATATTTTCTTAGTAATATAGTATTTACCGGTATAAAACGTAATAGCCTATGCTAATGTACAATTTGTGAGATGTATAACTGAAATCAGCCATTTGTGATTTTTGCAACATAGAAAGCCTCTTCTGACGTGCAGTTGTACCATCTCTGAATGTCCTTCAGCCACGAAATCCATGTCTTTCCAACAGATCTTTTCCCCTATATCTCCCCTTCAATGATGAGTTGCAGTAGCTGGTGCCTCCCAGCTCGCATAATGTGTCCTAGATATTGTGTTTTCCTATGCTTTATCGTGGGGAGCAGTTCATTTTGTTTCTCTATCCGATGAAGTACTTCTTCGTTTGAGATTTTCAGCATCTCAAGATATGTGTAAGAGACGACGATAGAACTACATTGTTGTGTCAATTTATGTGCGTATTAACATATGCCTACGGTTTCTATTATGCACTGACCATTTTTTATCTAGTCAATCATATATATTTCAACCACACATTCGCTTATTAAATATTTGGAAATCGGTAATGTTACACACTTTTCGAATATTTTCGAACTGTCAACATTGTTCTTGAAATTTTTTTGTATTTTATTAACTTACATTTTTGTATGTACTTGGCACTTTTCAGTAGTCCATTGAAGTGGTATTTGGTGATGAAGGAATAATCCACCACAAGAACTCGTGAAAAATAACTTGACAAGGTGGGAACTGGGGAGGTGGGTAAAAAAAATAAAAGTGAATAATGTACAAGATGTTTTGTTTTTATTTATACTTTCCACATGCATGTAGTATCACAAACATCATATCCACAACTACCAAAACATATTGGTATAGTTAACATTACACAGCAAACAATGACGTGATATTACTACGTTTTACTGGCACACACTGATACGAACTAAATAACACACACATCCGTATAAACTTTCTATTTCAATAGACATGATAGTCTTCGATAATCAGAAGAAGAAAAAATCCTGTCAGAGCATGACATTACCACCATGATCCAAATGATTTAGAGGGCAAAAACTACGCATAGTTGGCAATATCACAACGATACGGTATGCACTATGTATGTTATTTAAAAAAAAAAAAAAAAAAAAAAAAAAAAAAAAAAAAAAAAAAAAACAGACACCTCACTCAGAAACAATTGGCATGCACTAAGTCACCAATACCGAATTCATTTAACTCCTGTATCTGATCGTGTGATCATATTCTCTTAGTAATATAGTATTTACCGGTAGAAAACGTAATACCCTGTGCTAATGTACAATTTGTGAGATGTATAACTGAAATCAACCGTGTCGTTGATACCTTAAATCGATATTCGTGGAGCACAGCACTTTATGGTGGTGAAACATGGACTTTAGGAATACCGGAAAGAAGGAAAAATGAAGCATTTGAAATGTGGTGCTGCATAAGAATGCTGAAAATTAAGTGCAGAGACAAAGTAAGAAATGAATGAGCTTTGGAAATGATTGGTGATGAAAGAAGTAACAAGTCCAAGATAATAATATAAAATCAAACCAGTGACACGCAAAGACAAGCATCAGGTAAAAACGGCGTGAGGCAAGGTTGTAGTCTATCCCTGGCCTTTTGAAGGAAGCATTCCTGCATTCGCCTGGAGTGATTTGAGGAAACCATGGAAAACCCAAATCTGGATGCCCGGACGGGGATTCGAACCGCCGTCCTTCCGAATGCGAGGCCAGAACGAGGGCGATGATTGAGGAATAATACGTGCTTTGCCATGTAAAGTTATCCTTCCAAGCCATTTAGTACGATATGGTTGCTGTGTTCTTTGGTTAATCTTCGGTGATGCATGTCAGTGACAATTAGCATTACAGGATGCTTCAGTAAAGACGAACTCAAGCACTACGTGGTGTTTAGTTTGCAAAAAAAAAAATAACCAGCACGATTCCTAACCAGCAGATCGTGTAGCAAAGTCCTAGGTTAAATCGCGAACCTATTCGTAGTTCGAATGGATCGCATGCGACACTGTTGATGGTGTCTTTCGGAAGAGTATGCCTAAACGGGTTTCACCCTCACCATCACGGTGAAGGCGATTCTCGGGTATGGCACGCACTCTGTCGCTGCAGATGTTATGGCAACCAACTAGCACACGATTCGCTTTGAAATAATAATACTCACTAAGACGCGACCCTGCTGACTGCAGGGAAATACTTCTTACATATTTGGGTCGTAATGACAGCATGAAGGAAACAAGGTTTTGTATTCTTTCTTTCTATCTTCGGAATGCTCATATGGCCCCTTAGGCGGCTCTAAGGGAAGAACTGATCGCACCTGCCGGTTTGGGAGTCTGCATCCCGCTATTTCTACGCTATCATTTTGACTGATTTCTTAGTATGTTACATCATATCAAATCTAAAATGAGATAAAAATAAATCGTTTTCCTTACCGGATGAGAAGTAATTTAATATGGACGATAAAAAAAAAAAATCACTATTTTCGGAATCTTCCTAATTCGCATCTACATTTCTTAAAAAGAAAAACACGTCTAGTTTTTGAAATAAAAAACAAAAAAAAAGTAAGAAAATAAGAGGAATTACTTGCGGTCAATGCGCTCCGCTCTTGGCATCATGTGTTCGATACCACTTGTACTGACACCAAAATAAAATTCGCAATACCACATTGCTGCCAGTCTCTTAGAAAAACATAGCGCGTCATATACATATCGTACCACGGAAAAGCATTATATCGACATCGAGGTCATTAGAGGCGGGATTGGACTGGGGACAAGGAACGGGAAGGAATTCGGCCATGGCCCTTTTGAACGAAGCATCCCTGCATTCGCCTGGAGTGATTTGAGGAAACCATGGAAAACCCAAATCTGGATGCTCGGACGGGGATTCGAACTGCCGTCCTCCCAAATGCGAGGCCAGAACGCTAACCGTTACACCACCACGCTCGGTAATTGGAAATCGTTGGGGACTGCCAACAGAAGTGAAAACTTAAAACTGAGAATATCATAGGCGCAACACGGCATACTTAGAGCAGCAGATAACTAAATAATAACAATTCCGTGTGGTCGTAATGACATGGTGACAGGGTTTCTAATGGTCGCGCATTCCGCCCCTGTCTTAGCCACCTTGACATAACCCCGTAATGCTACCAGATACAGGGAGCCTACAGTTTAACGTGGAATCAAAACCACGGAACGTCCCGGCGTAGCTCATATAATCAAATACAACTCCTAAAAATTCCTGATCGACACAGTATTTGAACCCGCGACCGGAGAGATAAATTTTCTGAAATAAGAGCCTTATCAGCTGAGCAACCAAAACGCTGTGTTTTGAAGTACACGCGTACTGAGTACTATCAAAATCGAATGAACAACGTTCACAGAAATTAAGGTAAGGGGGAAAATGAGGTTCTGTAAATCAAACGTAAAAAGCGTTTTTTTTTTTAATTTGTTTTACGTCACACCACTAGTACAAATTAAGAATGTAATACTTGCCCTAAAATAAAAAGAAAAAAGTGTATTTCGAGTTGAATTTGAGGTTTAGTACCCTGACCGCGTGACATTTAGACGAATTATGACCCGCACCTGCGCGGCACGTGCGCGGCGGGGAGGGGGAGGGGGGGGGGGGCGGGAATGACCACAAACTGACCACAAGTTGGCACCGGCCCGCCTTCGATACGTCACACCACAAGAATGTAATACTAAAGTGAATATTGTACCGTAATTGAGGTTTAAAAAATAAATAATAAAGCCATTTAGACGATTTATGACCCGTAACTCAGGTTAAGAAGTGGCACGTGGCCTTCTTGACAGCTTGATGACAGGTGTTGATGATTTATGGTGGGCAAGTGGCCAGGCGAAAACCTGCGCGACGTGGGGGGTCTGGCGGCACGTGCGCGGCGGGGTGAGTGGGAGGGGGAAAATCCAAGATGGCGCCGCACACAGGTATTGACACTACTATTTTGCCTTATTTTTTGACATGCCTTGCGGGCGTAAACTGGCCTAAGGTCTTGCAGAGCACGAGCAGCTAAAGTTATTAGAACCAAAGAATCGGACGCTCATGCTGAAGAAAGAAGAAAAGACCAAGCTGAAATAAAGATGCCCTTTGTTAACACCCCCCCCCCCCCCCAACATTCCCGCACCTTCGTTTGTTTTTCTGTTTTTGAATATGTTGGAAATTGATTCTCTTCATGAGATAGGTTCGACAGTAGAATGATATAGTGATGGATTTCCTATCATAATATGCCGACTCGGTGTTCTTTGGGACCAATCCTTCGTTACCAACAACTTACTATATTCAATTCTGGCAAGAAATTCTTAATCCACGCGTACGAAGTCGCGGGTATCAGCTAGTATCTTATATATTTATACGAGAAATTTTTGTATATATTTGGTACCTCGGAATCGGCTCTAACGATTTGGATGAAATTTTATATTTTGATATCGTTTTGCTTTTCACGTTTATACAAAGCGGTGTCCTCCCTGCAAAAACGCGATTTTAGATAAAAGAAAAACGAGCAATTGGCATTTACATTGGTACCTCGGAATCGGCTCTCGTTCGTTATGACGCTTGCTTTCAAAAAGTTTATGGTTCAGTCCTGAGTTCAAATCACGGTGGGAGCACGAATTTTTAGAGTTGTGTTTGTTCCAGCCAACCTTGGGGTTGTGGACTAAGTTAATTTAATTCATATATCTAAGCTATCTAATACTATTATACGAACGTTAATACAGGTAAAATTAATTTCTGTTATATGTTTCTAACGATTTTGTTGAAATCTTGCATATTGAACAGAAATCGAAAGACGCCAAGCGAAGCTGAATCACCCAGGTACTTAAAATATAAACAGCCATTCCCATGGGCGTTGTGTTAGGCGCGCTTTGTTAAAGTGCTAAGGGCCATTCTTCGAGTCTGACTTGTGTCATGGGGTGTTTTATTGACTGTTGTGTTTTTCGTGTATTGTCTGTGTCATGAAATAACATGTTAGTATAATTGAAACTGTTTTAATGCAACGGCCGAATGCCCACTTAGCTAAAATAACAATTTTGAATTAAATAAAAACAATTACATGAAAACTAACAAAAGAATAATCAAATTTCCATAAACTCCACCAAAGATAGAAATTTCTTATGCACAGTGATTTTGCTCCTCAAAATACTCACTTTGTGATTGACTGAAATATTGTTAAGTCGTATTTGTTCCAGTGCGACCCTGGTTGAAACGTTAATTATTTATTACTTAATACAGCTATAGGTGACACAATTCAGAAACTGTTTGTGACAATTTCCTTTAACTTTAATTCATTGCATTTTACCATCACTTTGTTCAGATCCCTTGGTAATCAGTGTCTGGCAGAAATGGTGAAGTAAATGCCAGGTGCGCCGAGCCGCCCAACCAGCCACCAAGCAGAGGTGCTGCCGCCTGGCGGCGCACGCCGGCAACAGGCCGTGGTAGCCCAATTA
>JARYHS010002389.1:0-38023 GCA_031002005.1 Vandiemenella viatica
ATCCGCCTTGATTCAAAGCCGCACGTGATTCAGCTGGTTAAAATTTTCTTCCTTCAGGTAGTCATGAATCAGCAACCAGAACGAATCGATGTGGAAAATAGTACGATTTATGATGCGAGTGATTAAAATTTACACTAACAGAAACTTTATTGCTTCTGTGTGGAGGAAAATTGGTGAAGATTTAAGTATTCCTGATAAAATTAACATTTCATAATTTAATTGGTATTATTTAAACTACCAAAAAAAGATACATTGTTATAAAAAAAACTGAGGGAAGTTACTAGAAAGGAAAAGAGGGCATTTGATTCAGATTGACTCGGCTGGTGTGAATGAGATCAGAAATCAGATTCACCTTGATTCGGACATAACAGATTACTGATTCAGATTCGTTTAATGTGAAGGGAGCCTAAGACTTACTGAAGCCCCGGTTATCTGATAGACTGCCAACAGGCAACAGCTCTAGTTCTCAACCCCACCACAATGCGTGATAATTATTTATTTATTTATTGCTACTTAAGCCATACTTGCAGCTCAATGTGATTGACTCTTCCAGTGGTCAGATTGTTGCTACTAAGTTTGGACACATGGAAGTTACACGACACACACGCAATACTTATACCCCCATGCTCCGGCGCGGACTCGAACCGGCAGCCTACGGTATGTGGAACCAGTACTCTACGTTAGTGAGGCCGGCAGTAATCTGTTATGTCTGTCCGTGCTGTTCGCAGGTTCAACTCAATCCCTCCCTCCACCAGCGGCCGACAGAGCTCTCTCGTTGGTGTACGGTCAGCTGCCGCGCCGAACTTGCAAACAACTCTTGGTAGTGTTGCATCACAACTTCTCCGTTTACTACTCCAAAAGTCGATTCCACCGTGCTTTTATAAACCATTTAACAAGTTCCCAAAAAGGAATAAAGCTTTTATGTAGACGAGAAATTACCTCTCTACGCTTACTTCTGATTAAGGTGCTCTGCTTCCAGAGCATCCTTAAGTTCTCAATATGACCATCCACTACTGCTACAGGATTCGCAAGCTGACTGCTCCGTGGGCACCATAAGTTCTTTTCTTAATATAAAGTTCCAGAGTAAGATAAAAGTCTCCTGAGGGACTAGCGCACGTGATCACAGTCCCGAGGGAAACCACCTGCAGGGACTCATTCGTTTCGCTGCAGCACACCTGCGCTGGGTCAAGAATGGATTTCCGCCACCAAATGGTCATGCTCGAAACCAAAGTTCACACAATTTGCTAACTGCCGTAATATTCCTCCGTAGAGTGGATGATTAGTAATTATGGTGTTACAAAAATTCGTAATAATTATACTGAATAATGAAAAATACAAAAAGTTACAGGGCTTTAGTAAATAAACAATGCTATGTTATTCAGAACACCTAGGAGTTATAAATGATTCAGTGTAATAGTTTTAAATGCAGTTCTACAGTTTGTTTAATGCGAGAAATGAATTACATGGATATTAATCATTCTCACAGGTACGTATATGAAAAAGATATTAATGTGCTTGTAACGTTAGACATTTTCACTCTTAAATCAATTATGGAATAATTAAAGTTTTAATTTTTAGTATACTAAAACATGTTTTGTGGGAATGTGCAACTTAGGATTAAAATAATGGCTCGAAATAGGAAGAAATCTTAAAACAGTTGGCGTATTATTACCAAAGGTATTAAAAATAGCCACTACTCACCTAAGACGCATACATTTTTGATAGAAACTGAAATTTTTTGCTACTTCTCCACAAGGTAAACATTTCAACAATCTCGTATTTTTAATACGCTAGTATCGTATGCTGTTTGCACTGATCTTTTTTTTTTTTTTTACTTATGATTTTACTCCTCGTCGACGTCGAGGTCATTATAGGCGGCTTGGGACTGGGAACAAGGAACGGAAAGGAATTAAGCCATGCCCCTTTTGAAGGAAGCTTCTTCCCGTCATTCACCTGGAGTGATTTAGGAAAAAACATGGAAAACCCAAATTGGATGCCCGGATGAGGATTCGAACCAGCGTCCTCCCGAATGCGAGACAAGAGCTTTTCAGCGCTCACCCACGACGCTCGGTCACTGCTCTTCATCCCTTACAGTACTTGTATATTATTATTTCATAAAATATGCTCAACATGAAATGGACATTAATTTTCTTTTTCTCCTATCCTCTCTATCAACTCCTTCCATCATAGGTAACGTGGTGGAATAAGAATTATTGCGGTTATTTTAACTTTCGTTAACATGGTATATCTTATGTGTATTACTTCATAACGAAAACGTCGTGGACAGTAATTATGGATGAGTTCGTCAATGAAATATCTCAGTTTCTGACTTCTCCGTGGTTACATGGCAAAATCGCGCAGTGGCAAAAGCGCTCAACTGCAGGTAGGCCAGGATAGGTATAACCACCCACCGTCGCCTACCTCCAATAGAGAATTCCAAGAAACATTCTTCTCTGAATTATCCAGCACAACTCATTTGTTTAGGCTCTTATTACTTTCGTGTCATTCGTACAGTGAAGTTCATTGGCAGCAGTGCCACTTGTGCTATACAGTTCTATTGTGAAAGTATTTGTAGTGTGTCGTCATGGAAGTGCTAACAACTAATAAGGGTAAACCTGCCGTTATTCGTATCGGAAATACAGAAGTAAAAAAGATGGGCTAACGCTATGGCGGTGTCAGAAGGAAAGGTCTAAAAGTTGTTTTTGAACGCTCAAAACGAAAAATTGGGAAGTGTTAGGTGCAACTGAACATTCGTGCGAAGCAGAGGACACAGTTTGCTTGGGAGTTGCAAAAAGAATGAATCATGCGAAAAAGACACGTCCATTTCTAAAATTTTCAAGGAAGAACTGGGAGACTTACACAGTTAAGGCTACGAATATGTAGCCAATATTGCCCTACCAGGTGACTGTCAAGAGGACATTATTTCAACAGAGAAGCAAAGCTCGTGGGAACTGGAAAGGAACCGAAGAGCCAAGATGAATTAGTCCTTAGATAATGATATGCTTCAGATGAAAGATGGTAGGCTACAAGTTTCCTTTTGACAGATGACAGCTCAGGAGAGCGATTGATAATTCTTTGTGGACAGAAGGGAAAAGAATTTCTGAAGAGGACAGCAAGATTTCTTCATGGATAGGACATTTAAAAGTTGTAGTAAAAAAATTAAAAGTATCCACACTGATTACGGAAGCTCAAGGCAGAAACTAACGTGTATCCAGTAGCGTTTGCCCTGTTAGTCCAAACAAAAAGAAAGCAACGTATATTCGTTTAATTCGACATATTCTATAAATAGTTCCAGAATGGAAACCAAGAAAAATTACATTGATTTTGAGGGAAGTAGCAATATCCGCACTTGTAGAAGTTTTTCCAACCGTTGAAATTAAATGGCTGTTACTTCCACATGAAAATATGTCTGTGGAGGAAATTGCAGGAAATTGGATTGGCCCGTGAGTATCGGGAAAATTAGAATGAATGTTAGGATGTGTGCTGCACTAGCATTCCTTCAAAACTGAAGACATCTTAAGCTGCGTTCCCACGATCTCTTGTAACGGAGGCGGCACCTCATTAGCCGAAGTGTAGGGACGAGCGCGCGCCGCAGGTTAGCCCTCGCTTACCTCGCCGCCACATTCCTACCACGTTGCCTAGTGTCGTATGGCACAGAGCACTTTACAGCAACACAAGGAGTGCGCACCGCTGCTGCAAACCGATGGAAACAGCGCACCGCTACACACGTCTGTGATGTTTACCGACAGAGTGGGTAGCAGCGTCTCGTCCCCGCTAGCAGAGGCGGCCCCGTTCCCATGGCGTGTTGTTGAGTATCCGTCCCGTCCTGTCCCGCCTTCGTTACAAGACGTCATGGGAACGCGGCTATAAGACGGCTAGCTCGAGATATATTCGGAGGCTCCAGTAAATCCGAAATTGAATCAGGTTTTCTTTTATTATTATTATTTTCGTCGAACAATGGTTGTAGAATGAAGAAATTCCTCCTAAACTGTGGACTTGTTACGGGGGGCGACACCGCACAACGAACGTTGTGGAAGGTTGGAACAACATAATCAACAATCTTCTCGGGCGTCCAAATCCCAAGATCAAAGATGTGATAATGTGTTTAAAAGGTGAAGCTGAAAATTCCGCTTGTATATACATGAGAACGGAGATAAATCTTGCAGGGAAAAAGAGGAAAATTTCCTATATTAAATTAGATGAATGTTTGGAAAGAACTGTAAAAAGTATGAGGATATCGGTGATATTAGGTCTTGTTTGAAAGTGATATCACACTTACAAAAGCTGGGCTAGACCTGCTTTCTTAGCACACAAGAAATGAACATAATGTAAATAAAGAAACAGTGTAAATATGTAAATAAATAAATAGACTACTGACGAAGCTTAATTCAAGCTGATTTTAAACACCCCTTGAACGATTGTGTGCTACGTACATTTCAGTCACTAAGCCAGTCCAAAGCCTGGAAACAGTGTGATGGAAATCAGTTATTAAAATGAGTTATTAAGTATTAGAAATTTACTGAATTATTTCCTGAAGATGTATAACTTCATGAACTCTTAGGCTAGACGCATTCTAGCGATTTTGTGTAGCTGCAATAGAAAAATAGGTCGCAAAAAATGTTAGGGCACATACTTGCTACTAATTAGTCGGAACAGATGATATCAGAATGGATTGTCGAGATATGAATCGTCTCAGTGTATTTAGGTTAAAAAAATAAACTTAAAAATAACTATACTGGGCATATCTTCTTACTGGTCAAAATTAACTTAAACTAAAATTTCAAAATGATCAGATAAGAAAATATCATTTATTTTAGCAATCTGTTATGTTATCTATATATATAAAGATGAATGTATGTTTGTTTGTTTGTACTCCATACAAATCCACAGTTTTCAGCCGCTCTTGATGAAACTTTGCACACTTATCTGGGCAAATAATACATGTTGACTCATAAATTCGAAAAATTACTCAACGGCGATAGACAGACGCGTTGAATGTGTAGGTCTCTGAATTGCATTTCGATACAGGGGTCGGGTAGCACACTGGTTAAAGTGCTTGCTTACTGATGTTTGTATCGTGGTCTGTGGTTCAAATCTCCGTGGATTCAAAGACTTTTAAGAATTGTTTTTGATCGTAAGTGTCACGCCTGGACCGTTGGTTATTCGGATTGAATGTTAAACTTTAGGGCCTTGTTAAGGTTCTTTGGTGGTTTTAATTACTGCATTAATTAATTAAAAAGTCCACCAAAAACAAGGTTATGTTGATGCTCGTTTATTTTCAATCAAAACAAGTCTGCGACATTCACAAGCATAGTTGTTACAATCCAAAGATGCAATACTGACTTACTAACTGAAGACTTGACTGAATGAAAATGCATGAATGTCTCTGTAACAATGACTATACTCTGTCCAGGCGATCTGTTTATATAGAGTCTATCGAATTACGAGAATTCTTCAAAGGCATCCGCCCGATATTTCTCGATCATTAACAATCACTCAAACAATCAAACATATTAAAAACAATCGGAATTGATACAAAATTAATTAATAACATTACAAAATGATTAGAAATGGTAATTAGAGATACTTAAATACAAAATTATTTACAGAAATCCTTTCAAACGGTAGAAAATGTCCTGTAGACATCGTAAATTACAGTAATACATGGAATTACAAACTTTTAATAAATTCTCTTGCACCATTCGGTTCTTAAACATATTAAATGGTCTTTAAATAATTTTCTTACCTAAAACAAAGTCTATATACACTTATTTACAAGAATTTACAAAATAAACATATCAAATCACTTTCAAGCAAACTTTGGCTCACTACAAATATTTCACACAGTACAATTATTCAAAATTCAGGTATTAGGGCTGTTACAACCCCTCCCCAGGATTCACTTAATTTTACACAGATAAAATTGATTGAATCCGTCACGAATCTAAGCAGGTTGAATGTACACATAATGCAGACACGAACAGATTACAATCAATCAACCATAATGACTTTTACAATGAACAAATACAATTCTTCATACAACATCTGCACATAGTCCATGACACTGATTTTACAATAATTGTCTTTTCTCAGATCCAATCATTTTATCATTTACTGTTTTTACACAACAAACGTTCAATGCCATCACCTTAAGTTACAATTTTTTCACTCCAAATTACACACTTGATGTCTGCTTTTTACACAGTCTGTTTACATTTTACAGCTGATAATTTGTCACAATGTAGAAAGTCACAACATCATGAAAACAAAAGTTCTACACAAAACTGTCACAAATTATACATTGAAATGCTTACATCTGCATCTGAACTTAAGTACTCACACAAACTATTTACATGCATCAATTGACAACTTATTTACAAAAACTAGATATTTACAGGCTATTGACCCCTCCCCAAACCATGCATTTCAATTTAATTCTCATAAGTGGTTTCCAGGATTTCCCTGGAAACCCAGAACCATGTAAGTTACTTTTCCTAACCTTCCAGTTTTCTTCAACTTTTGTATACACATTTAATATTACATTTCTATTTTCACAAAGCTTCATTATATACATACAGAAACACAACTTCCAATCATCTCAGACAACAGACTTTGGTACAAACCACACAACAGCTGAGACATAAAATGGTTCTGTTTTACTAAATTGATTGTCACTTAAAAGCAATGCTGTTGACTCAACTGGTAATACAAATTTATTATTCTCACTACTACAGTTTAGTCCATCATTACTCCCAACCCCACTCTTCATCATCTGATTACTACTTTAAACATGCCAAATTATATGAATCAGTACCTAAAACTGTTTTAACATCTGGCTTACTGACTTCATCCACCAAATAATTATTTTTCTCAGCAACTACTACTTCACTATCAGCTTCCACATCAAGAGAGTACAAAACATAGTGTCATCTAAGTCACATTCTGTACAATTTTCCAGATAAGAAACTGGTTCAAATAAATCCTTACTCCCACCCATTTCTTCAATGTCATCATCTACACCAAATAAAGAGCTAAATAACGTATCAGCTAGGTCAAAATTAGGATATTTTTCCAACTTAGGGATTGGTACATAAGGCTTTTCAAACCACTCTCTCTTCAGAAGACAAATACTTTGACTTACAATTCTCCTCCTCATCTGGGTCTCCTATCCACACCACTGTATCACCTTCATCTTCAAGATATTTGAGAAACTCCTCGATTTCAGCACTTCTACAAACTTCATTACCACCTATCCTAGCACACATAGTCCCAACTATGCCATTCTGGATCTTACAAGTTTCCGATAGCCACACTGTAGTATGCACTATAAATTCTGCACCCCTTTTTGTAATTAGGCAGTGACCATTTCGAAAATCTTCTACATGAAAATTATTACTTTCGCACACTGATTCTAGTGATAAGGTACTATGTGGTCCCCTTCCCACTTTATCTTATTATCAGTCTTTAAATCATCAACATCATTAATTACATCTATCATAACCTTATCCTGAAATTCACTTGCTGCTACCTCTACCTCTTCCAATAAATCTTCTCGGGGATTATTCATAAAAAGGGTATTAACGCTATAGCAGTTGGTACCTGGACCCACAATCTTACCCACCACTGCGGGGCCCGTCACAGAGGGGGTCTTTAGTTTGCCTGCCCTCCATGCTGCCTTTCCCTTTCAGATTGAGGGTTCTGTTCTCTCACTCCCCCATTATCATTCCTTCTTGCATAATTGTTACGATCCCGTCCCCTCGATCTACCATCCCTTGACCCATTACCCCTTCTAGGGGGACTCCTACTGCCCCTCCTATGGTATTGATGGTGGTAATGTTGTTCATTGAATGACTCCTGGGCATCCAAGCGTCTCAACAATTCTAGAAACTCTATCCACATTTACTACATCCAAAGTGGCAATTAAATTTCTTGTTTGCTGAGGTAGCCTAGCTCCTATCAAATCAATGAATTCCTCCTCTCCATAAGGATGGTCTAGGTACTTACAACGGATCCAACATTTATGAAAAAAATCATGTTGAGTTTCCCTACCAGGTTTATAGGGTCTACCAGTCATCAACTCTCTCTTTTCTTGAATCTGCCTGCTTGTCGACCAAAAATGTTTCAGAAAGTTTTCTTTAAACAGCTTGTAGTCAGTCACTTCCCTAGCTTGTCTATCACCCCATGTCCTAGCATAAGATTTTAGATGTTTACCCACAAGTGCAATTTTCTTACTATCGGGTAACAAATTAAAGTAGTCTTACCTTTCAAAATTATCTATAAATTCAATAGGGTGAAGCCTCCCACTATCATCATAGAATTCAAATTCTTCTTTTACATCGACACTGAAATTTGGACTACCTGTTAAGGGAACCTGACTTAATTGAATCTGCAACCCAGTAACCCTTTTCTCTAACTGATTAACGTTAGATTGGGTTGTCTCCAATCCCTGGGTAAGTTGTTCCTGATGATTTACCAATGTATTAATATTTTTCCCTAAACCAACCACTTCCTGTCTCAACTCAGTAGCTTTAACATCATTAGCTTGGAATAAAGCAACATATTCCTCCCTCATCTTATCACAATTTTCACTGACTTCTTTATAAATTAAATTTTCACATTCAGCCTTATTCTGTTCACAAAATTTTGTAACCTTTTCAAATTTCTCTTTACATTCTGTTACTACCTTGCCCAATTTAGAATCTAAATTGTTAATATCTTCCTTGAATTGAGAGCTAAAACCCTGAAATTGCTCTGCGATTTTAACATCAAAACATTTAGTCAAATCAGAGAATGTTTTATCATTGCTTTGTTGCAGTTGAGAAAACTTGTCATTGATTTCAGCAAATTTTCTGTCATTATCATTCCTTAACTCACTTCTAAATTCAAAAAATTGAGAATTGATCTCAGAAAATTTACCATCAAGATTTAACTCATTTTTAAATTCAGAAAATTTGTTATCCAATTTGGAAAATTTATTATCAAATTTGTCATCAATTTCGGAAAACTGAGACTTAATTTCAGAAAATTTGCTGTCATTATCACTTATTACCTCATTTCTAAATTCAGAAAATTTAGCGTCAAATTTGGCTACAAAAGATTCTAAAAATGCTTGCAGGTTCTGATTATCAGCCATTTTTTATAATTAGCAAAATCAACATAAAAAACAAAATTAAGAAAAATTAAAATCTTTCCAATCTGCCACACAATAGCATGCAAAATAAATCACTTGAATATTCAATGCAGTACTTACAATTCTTCCTCAATTTTGTATCACATTAAATTTCACTTAGAAGCACTTATTTAACCATTAAACACCACACTGACTTCAAACACTTAACCACACTTTTCACAATCCACTGTAGGAAGACGATTTTGAGCCCGAAGAAAATCCACTCGTCGTCGGAAGATTACAGCCGATTCCCGATGGAAAAATCTCCGCCTTAGGCCGAAGAAGGTCTGCTTGGCGTCAAATCCGTGTCGTAGCCGGTCGAAGTTTCCTCGCAGGTTATGTTCGCTTATCGCCGATAATCCGTCGCAATTTTCTGCAGATTCTTTTTAGAAGATAAACATCCCACAGATGTTTAAGAACTTCTCGTCATGTCAACGGTCGCCATGTTAAGGTTCTTTGGTGGTTTAATTACTGCATTAATTAATTAATAAAGTCCACCAAAAACAAGGTTATGTTGATGCTCGTTTATTTTCAATCAAAACAAGTCTGCGACATTCACAAGCATAGTTGTTACAATCCACAGATGCAATACTGACTTACTGAATACTTGAATTGAAATGAAAACTTGCATGAATGTCTCTGTAACACTGAAGTAATACTCTGTCCAGGCGATCTGTTTATATAGAGTCTATCGAATTTACGAGAATTCTTCAAAGGCATTCGCCCGATATTTCTCGATCATTAACAATCACTCAAACAATCAAACATATTAAAAACAATCGTAATTGATACAAAATTAATTAATAACATTACAAAATGATTAGAAATGGTAATTAGAGATACTTGAATACAAAATTATTTACAGAAATCCTTTCAAACGGTAGAAAATCGTCCTATAGACATCGTAAATTACAGTAATACATGGAATTACAAACTTTTAATAAATTCTCTTGCACCATTCGGTTCTTAAACATATTAAATGATCTTTAAATAATTTTCTTACCTAAAACAAAGTCTATATACACTTATTTACAAGAATTTACAAAATAAACATATCAAATCACTTTCAAGCAAACTTTGGCTCACTACAAATATTTCACACAGTACAATATTATTCAAAATTCAGGTATTAGGGCTGTTACAATCTGTTTCCAATTAATTATATTGACCAGTTTATGACCTTCGCTGTTGACCATGGCATTTAAAATGGCGGTTAATTAAGATTTTTTTCTTTTTTGCTCAATGTGGTTTTGAAGTTTCGGATTTAGTATTTTCCCATGGGCCTTTCCATGAACATTTAATAAACAGGCTGGCCAGTATGGATTGGCTAAAAAGGATTCGTTTAATCTAATTTCTTTAAAATTATAATTTCACTTTGATACCATCAACATCTAGGGCAGCTTCCAGCCTCCCCACTGTTTCCTGTCTAACCACCATCTCTCTTCTTCGACTGTCGCCCAATCTCCTCCTGTTTCTTAACACCTTTAACCCATCTGTTCCTAGGTCTTCCTTGGAGACTCTTCTTTTTAAGTTCCATCTCTAGCATCTTCCTTGGTAACTTCTCCTCTCCCATTCTCTTTATATCTGAATACCACTGTATACAAGATTTTTCTGTTCTCTGTTGTGGCAGTTCTTTGTTTTATCATCTCCCTGATTCTCTCATTCATCATTCTGTCTCTTCTTGTTACTCCTACTCTACTCCACAGATTGTATTCTCCGTTTGTCTCTCTCCTTCATCACCCAGGTTTCCAACCCATATATTAAAATTGGTACAAAGTATTTTTTATAGATTGCCTCTTTGCTCCTTTGCGTAACATCCCTACTCCATACCATACTTCAAATACTCTTTAAAAAATCCATCTCGGCAACTTCCTCTTCCATTTATTTCCTTCCTGTCCCCTCCAATTTCTTCAGTCCAAGTCCCCAAATATTTGAAACATTCCACTCTATTTACTTGCTCTCCTCCAAGTGATATGCCCATCTCTGTCCTGTTCTTCTTTCTTGTCGTTATCACCACTTCACTTTTTCTCGCAGAGAACTTCATGCTGTAAGTGCAACTACTCTCCCACACATCCAGCTGATCCTGCACCTCTCTTTCATCCTCTCCCCAAAGTAACAGGTCAGCTGCAAATACCATTGCTTTTATTTCCTTCCCCCATATCACCCAAAAATCAACCCTAATGAAAAGATCCTTCTATAAGCCTGTACAAGATAGCAGATAATATTATCACCAATTGTCAAAAGACCTTGACTTTCACTCCTGCAAGAATCCTTCTGTTTATTGTTGTATTTATCATTGTTATGACAATTCCTTCCTCTTTCACTGAGGGATACTACATCTTTTTTGATGATACTACTTGTCCTGTTTCTTCCTCCAACATGTGGTCTGCTAAGAGAATTACAATTAATTTAGCCAGTGTATCTCTTTCATTTGTTTTCCATGGTTTCCCCAAATCACACCAGGCAAATGCCGGGATGCTTCCTTCCAAAAAGGTCATGGCCGAATTATCGTTCCTTGTCCCAAGTCCCATCCCACCTCTAATGGCCTAAATATCAATGAGGCTTAAAGCCATAAGTAAAAAAAAAAATGTTAAATAATAAAGTCTCTTTCATTTGTTATTAGCATTACTACTGGAAAGTTCAGTATGTTATGATTTGTCTCTTGTCATTAGGATTTGCAAGGATAAATCTCAATATGAGTTAAAAACATGTTTTCCATTATAATTTTTTCCAATGCTATGCTAATTTAATTATACCCTCTGCAATTATACATATCTTGGAATATTTAGGAAGTTTTACTTGCTTATATAAAATAGTTATAACTATCATTGTAGTATCATCTACCTATTCCTTATATGAGTGTCGTTTAATAAGTAATTCCCCATATTTTTACTATCGGAAACTATTTATCCAAAAGTGTTAACATGTGGTGGCAATATAGCTACATGTTTTTTCTACTCATACTATTTTTCAACATAGTCTCCATCAACTTTTACGGTCTTACACCTGCGTGAAACAAGTGCCTGTATTTCCTGCCGGTACCAACTCTGATTATGTGCATGAAGCCATGTTTTCACCGCTGAATTATGCTCCCATCATCATCATCAAAGTGTCTTCCACGCAAACCGTCTTTAAGAGGCCCGAAGAGATGGAAGTCTGACGGTGCCAGATCTGGGCTGTATGTTGAATGGGGCAATGTTGTCCTACCCAATTTGATGAGATGTTCCCGGGTTCTGAGACTTGTGTGCGAGCATGCATTATCTTGCAGGATCAAGATTTCAGCCGGATTCTTCTCGTGCCTAACGCACTTGAAACGCTTCTTGAGTTTGTCCAGGGTCTTCACGTACGCTTCGGAATTAATGGTTGTCCCTCTTGGCATCACATCTACAAGAATGACCCCTTCACTGTCCGAAAAACAGTAACCATGACTTTCCCCGCAGAGGGAGTTGTCTTGACTTTTTTCTTTCTTGGTGACTGAGGATAGTGACATTCAGTTGACTGTCTTTTGGTTTCTGGTGTACCCAGGTTTCATCACCCATCACAGTCTGGGACAGAAAGGCTTCCCCCTCAGCATCAAACCTCTCTAACAAATCAGATGAAATGGTTGTTCTTTGCATCCTGTGTTTTGCTGTGAGACTTCTTGGGACTCATTTTGCACAAACTTTTGAGTATCCGAGAGTCTTGATCATTGCACACACACTTCCACTGCTGACTGACAGCTGTGAGGCCAATTGTTGCTCTGTGATGCGGCGGTTCACACGAATAATCGCATCCACGCGCATCACACCATATCTGGAGTGGTGGCACTCACAGTACACCCGGAATGTTGCAGCTCTTGGAGTTGAGTTGTTGGACTTTCTGACGCTTTAACTCTCTTTGCCCTCCTCCAGACAGTGCTCCTATCAACTGCACAATCTCCATACGCTGTATACAAACGTTTATTGATATTTCCCACAATTTTTTTCCCTGCAATCAAGAACTCAATCACTGCTCGTGTTTGTATCGTGGATCACTAACAGACGCCATTTTGAAAATTCATTACAGCTCTGCCATCTGTTAGAATGTTTTGAAACTTTGTCCACCTTCAGGAGAAATACTTAACTTGAAGTACTTAGAAGTACAACTTTCAGTTTTGCTCATTGTGGAGGAAAAAATATGGGGCATTACTTATTGAACGACTCTTGTGTAACATTTATGTGAAGGTTTCAATTTTTCTGGAGTATTTCTTCTTTTTTGCTCAATAAACATTTGCCTCCAAATTGCCAGATCATAAATATTGGTTTATGAATTTCTTAATCTTTTGACTGCATTATTGTTGTAGTATTAGTGTTTCTTCTTTTCCAGGCTCGCGCAGGTCACTACCACTCAGGAACAGCAGCAGCCTCGCAGTAACCTCGTAATGCATGAAATACTGTACGTGACTGGACAGCTTTATAGTTGTGAAATTTGTGGAAAACTTTTTAAGCTGTCTAGAATGCTCGCAGCACATAAAAGAATCCACACAGGTGATTACCTTCACAATTGTGAATATTGTGGAAAATCTTTTCTGTCGTCCAGTGAACTTAGAGTTCATAAAAGGGTTCACACAGGCAAGCGACCGTACAGTTGTGATGTTTGTGGAAAAGCTTTTAAACAGACTAGTGACCTAAAAGCACATCAAAGGATCCATACAGGCGAGAGGCCTTATGTTTGTGCAGTTTGTGGAAAATCATTTAGACGCTCATGTGACCTGGTGTCACATAAACTTATCCACACTGCTGAGCTTTGTTACAAATGTGATATTTGTGGAAAATCTTTTAAGCAGTCTAGAATACTCACAGCACATAAAAGAATCCACACGAGTGATTACCTTCATAATTGTGAATGTTGTGGAAAATCTTTTCTGTCTTCCAGTGAACTTGCAGTTCATAAAAGGGTTCACACAGGCGAGCGACCGTACAGTTGTGATGTTTGTGGTAAAGCTTTTAAGCAGTCTGGTGACCTAAATGGACATCAAAGGATCCATACAGGCAAGAAGCCTTATGTTTGTGCAGTTTGTGGAAAATCATTTAGACGCTCAGGTGACCTGGTGTTACATAAACGTATCCACAATGCTGAGCTTTGCTACAAATGTGATATTTGTGGAAAATCGTTTACACAGTATAGTTCCCTTGTAACACACATAAGAACTCACACAGGTGAGCGGCCCTACGTATGTGAATTTTGTGGAAGAACATATACCCAATTAAGTACTCTCGTAACACACAAAAGAGTACATACAGGTGAATTGCTATATAGTTGTGAAATTTGTGGGAAGAAGTTTAATAGGTCAAGTAACCTTAAAACGCACAAAAGAGCTCATACAGGTGAACGTCCTTATTCTTGTGAAGAATGTGGAAAATCATTTAAGCATTCTGGTGACCTTACAGTACACAAAAGGATTCATACAGGTGAGCGGCCTTATGTGTGTGAAATTTGTGGAAAGTCATTTAAGGAACCTGGTAACTTTATAAATCATAAAAAAGCCCATTGAAATGAGAGGCTGTATGCTTGTGAAACTTGTGGAAAATTGTTTAACCATTCATCAAAACTTAGAAAATCACAAAAGGTTTGAGGTAATGCCTACCTATTCTCGTGTTAAAATTGTTTGAGCAGTCAAACAATGTTATGACACTCTGAGTGACTTATATTTGTGAATTGTGTATAAAATCACTTTAGCAGTCTAGTAACCTGATAATCCTTTTGAGTGAATGCTTTGAAATCACTGGAAAATCATAATTATAATTATAATGTAATTTGTCCTGGTGAGAAGACAAAATACTAAAATTTATGAAATATTGTTTTTATTGTCCGGCAGTCTAATCACAGCAGTAAATAATCCATATGTGAGGGAAACACTGTGATTTTGAAATTTGTAGAAAATTGTATATATTTCTGTGTTTCATGAAGTGTTCATGAATGCATTTAATTCAGCAGCAGTTTTCCTGTAAACTAGCAAAAGATTTAACAATCATCTCCAATAATTTGTGGTGCATAAGAGAATCGAGTATATGAACTATTTGGCTGCAATATTTCTACAAAATAGAATTTTGGTTCAGAAGAGAACAAATTTGGGTGACTGCTCTTGTATGGTTATGGAAAAATTGTTTATTTTTTTATCTCAAAATATACAAGAGTTGCTTTAACTATCAACAATTTTTATTGTGGTCTATTAGAGAAATTTCATTACTAAAATTCATGAATTACAGTAGAATGTCGATAATATGAACCTCAGTTGTCAAAAACATCAATTATCAATACACATTTTAATTTTTTTTACAAAATGTTCACTATTTATAGTGGTGTTAATTTATTTCTATATACTGTAAGGTACACATTTGTAGTTATCAAATTCAGGGTTTAAACTAACAAAGAACTGAGTACAATGACTTTAATCCTTATTCCTTGGATTTATTATTGCATTATTGAAACAGCATCCTCACGATCAACAAAATACTTGCTTTGATGTTGATGTTTAATGTGATGCAACTACAATTACAAGTGTAATTATAACAGTCATTCATTGTGCCAGTTATTTTTAGCCTGTTAGAAACCCAAAGCTTTCCATCTTTATCCTGCACTTTTGTTATCATTTTCGAAATTTTCATCATGAATGTTTTTAAATCAAAGCATGCTAGTTTAGGACTCAGTATCAAACTGGCTGCAGATGTGACAGGTGTAAAATTTCTGTTTAGCTGTGTTGATGACTTTTAGTGTTCTGTTGACTTTTTTTGCTACAGGTATGTAAAATTGTAAAGTAGCAAATACATTATTTGAAGAAAGTAACTTGAATGCAGTATTATATTCTATACACAAACAAATCCAAACCACCCTACATCTCAATTGGTTTCGATTATCAATGTTCTAATGTATTGTAATTACTGTATATTTAATCTTAAAACTCGAATAAATATTTTTGATGATGTATGCATCCTTATATTTATATAAATAATAATGCAGTGCATTTAATTATATATCGGTAATTGATTGCATTGAGTGTGCAACAATTATTGTTTCAAGTCGTCGTGTAACATTCTCATTGCTTAACCATTTCTGCTTATTTATATTTTTATATATATTAAGTGAGTATATATATTTCTTGAGTATTTTGTATAGTGTAATATTATTTGTAATATTTCGTTATGTCCTTTATGATCATCATTCGATTTTTTTGGTGAATAGTTTCATTGGTGAAACAAAGATTAGCAATTTAGTTGTGACCCATTCAAATTTTAACTTCACCAAAATATTTTATTTGATGATACCTATATTTTCAGTCCCACAACTAAATGTGATAAAGTTATGTGTCATGACTCCCATTCCTGTATGGTTAGTTTCATTCATGCAATGTAATGAAAATACAATGTCTATCTAAATAACTAATTTTGGAATATATTATATTTTTCCTTAGCTTTTTATTAGAAGATATTTTCAAATGTATATTTGTTTTATAGAATATAAGAAAAGTTGTCCTTGCCTATTAGATATAATTTGTTCTAAGCACTTTTTAAAGTTTTTAGTTGTGCTTTGGTCATTGTTTAAATGAATTATTTTTAATAATTAATAAATTAATATTAACAAATTAGAAATGATTCCCTACTGCTTTACCCAGTCTATAATTTTCAGTATCTTTGGATACAAAACTCATGGAAATTAAAGCATTGTGTGTGATTCTTTGTTGATATCTGAAATTTGAACAGAGTTCCAACAGAATATAGATTCGGTCTTTGAACATGCTGCTAGGGCACCGTGAATGAATCTGATAGAAGTAAGTTTCTCCATTCCATTCTATCCCATTTGTGAACTCTGGAATTTTTACCTGTCCCTTCTAATATTTCCAACCGTTATTCAAAGAATGTCATTAAACATGGCTTTCACAGTCTTCTTATAAACAATAATGACTTGAAACTTGGATGCTGCGAATAATGACATTTCTGAAATTAGAATTGAAGTTAGTTGTGGAATTACTGGTTGGAACCATTTTTAAATAAAAAATTCCACTAATTCAAGGAGACTGACTATACTTCCTGTATCTAATTAGTCTAAAGAAGTTATATTGTCTCCTCTTAACAACCTTGTTGAGTCAATCACAATTTTAGGCCAGAAATGGTCAGTTTTAATAGTCAAATAAGAAATGTATACTCCTATCATTCTTCATGGCTGATATAAAGAAACTAGTATAACTTTTAATTACATTTTACTAGGTTTGTGGTTGTAGTAGAACTCTGTTTATATGCGTGTGGTGCAGGGTTTGAGTCCCGCAGATGACGCCAAAGTTCTGTTTTGGGTGGCCAAGTGGATATTGATTGATCGATTGTCTATCGGACGTGTGATCACTAACCTGCCTGATAGTTTCGTCTTCTTGTCAGGATGACGGCCTCCTAGCTGACACTAGCCGATTATTGATGACACAGTATTGACAACTGTGAGGACGATAGCTGCCAAAATAAAGATATTAAGTATTTTAAATTGAAGGCTGCGTAGAGTTCTTTGGCTTGAGTGTTGTTAGCCTGATACGAATTAGGAAGGTTTTATGGAAGTAAACAGAAGTTACAAAATATTTCCGGTTTATTTGTCATAAATCACACACAGACAGTTTCACAACCACTAGAACGTAATTTCTGTCCCATGCAATTTGTTAGCTGCATCCCCGCTATCTTGACTTTAGACTCCGGTTGCCGAAATGGGGTACAAAGTGATATTGTTTGCAGTAAATCGTAAAACACGCGTTATATCCGTGTGTTAAGTTCGACTTCCCGAGGCGTACTGACTGCGTCTACGGCGGCCAAGTGCCGTCTCACTGATGCAGCGCATACCAACACGTGTTACCACGCCAGCAGTGTAGCTAAGTAGCCAGCCATATTCACTCCGCTTTTACACAATAGTACGGGGATTTATTTGGTTTTCTTACATGGTGATATAACACCCACAGGTATTGTTACAATGATCGCTTTATACTGTTTTGTTTAAATCTTAATTATTTGCTCGCCTAAAAGGAGTACAACACCTATAAATCAATACACATTCCTAACAAAAACAGTTTCTGCAGTGGTCGCTGTTATTTGTATTGCCTTGTATGCATTTCAGGTTATGAATATGCACTGTATCCTAATTGGAGGAACAGAAAGATTGATATCGATCAGAGGGAGTAGAAAGACTTTACAACTGCCATTCAAAGCGTATCATATAATGTGGCATCCAGAACCATCTGGCAAACAATATTCACTTGAAATATTGGAGGCACTTACTAATGACATATCTGAAATTAGAGTGAACGTGTGAGGAATGTCTGCCTTCTGTAACAAGTCATTGGTTTACTTTTACAGTTTCTGAGTTTCAAGGATTACGCAGCAAATATTACCTGTTCCTTAGAATCTTCTCCTTCATGTAGAACAGTCTCCAACTTAAGGTACAACTACATTGCAATTGACTTGAGCTGATTGTTCACCCTGCCGAATATTGCCAATATTGGCCAAACAAACAAAAGTACACGTCTGCATTTGGATTACTGTTGTGGAGTTTGGAATCTGTATTGCATCGGACTGATTGACATGTTAGAGAAAGTGCAGAAGAGATTCGTGATTGCTATTTACAGTCCTTACGAAAGCGTCACAGAACTGATACATAAATAACGTTGGGATTGTTTGGCAGACAGACAATGTCGTTTTCGTTTGAATTTACTACAGAATATGCAAATTTCGTTAATTTACGATTGCAATTAAATACATGCCCCAACCTATTTAGATAGCAATGACGGGAGGGATAAGATTTGAGAAATAAGATGCCGTACTGATGCTTTTGTGTATTTCTTTCCTCGTTCTGTTCGGGTTTGGAATTCACAGAATTAGGATTGGTGCTTAACACCCTCTACCACCCACAATATCAGTGAATATCGGTGTGTAGATGTAGAAGTAGAATATGGGTTCGGATTACACTATGACCGAGCTACTTGGCCGAACTAAGCCAAACTGCCTACTTCTTTCACCGAACAAACAATTTTGTTTTATTTCGCCAATCGTGCTGGTCTCCCACATGGAGGAAGGAATATATGGAGACGACGCAAGGGACCTTCGCCACATACTGGAGTGAAACCGGGTGGACAGAAGTGGGGAGGGGAGGTCGCCATATTGCTTGGCAGGAGAAACACGGGAAATAGGCACAAAAACCTCGAGGGAATCATAAGACAACCGTGGCACCGCAATTTGATGATGAATTATTATGTAACTCGACGAGACACATCAAAAATGAAGAATAAAAGTTTTTGATATCGTGCTTAGTTCTCGAGATATACTGTCTCAAAAGAGTGGAGTTTCTGGTTAAAATTCAGAAGAAACGTGTCCCAAAAGTCAAATTTGGTGATAGATTCTTATGTAACACGACGATACAAATCGAAAATAAAGAATAAATTTTTTCGATATCTCGCTTAGTTCGCGAGATATACTGTCTAAAAAGTGAGGTTGTCAGGTTATGAGGGGATTCAACGATAACCGTGGCGCCGCAATTTGATGACGAATTCTTATGTAACTCGATGAGAGAAACTGAAACTAAAGAATAATTTTTTTTTTTGGTATCTCGGTTAGTTCGAGATACTGTACCTTAAAATTGACGTGGTTACGTTGAAATGAGGCCTGGACCAGAAGAAAACTTTCGCCATATCCATATTTGATGATGAATTCGGACGTAACTTAATGAACAGTTAATTCTTTTTAACTTGAATAACAAATGAAGATATTGTACTGTTAGTGGCCTATATAATTTTGCTAGAAAAATCAGTGCATTCATAAATCAGAAGCTAACAGCTAATAATAAATAAATTGTTTGTTCTCTTCTGGTACACACCGCATTTCAATCTACCAATATTTCCATTAATATTATCGCTACAAAATCAAACTAAGTAGACACATGTAAACACAAGAAATGCATCGCGAACTACATTTCGGACAACAAAGTTTATTTCATCAGCACAGCACAAATTATCACCATTAATTTCATCGTACACTTTCAGTGTAAATTTAAACGTGAGTAAAGCATGCAGAATACCATATTCACTGTATCGCGTTGTAAACATGACTCGCTTAAATTAAAATTTCAACACTTGTCTACAATAAGGCTAGCTTTTCAGGTGCAAAATAGTAACTTATGCTAACTGTCTACACAACACCAACAAAAATTTGATAACGATATGATCCTATTGAGAGCAATGAAAAAATTTATAGCGAATGGCACTAATGTTGTAGTTGCTTGTGAGATTCTTCAAGAACGATAATTACAATGTGACTTACTTATGAAACGCTATTCCAGGTTTTTTCCTATCTCATCTGTTTGTGCAACCATATGCAGCACAACTTGGCATTATAGAAAACTTTCGAATATTATAAAATGATATATTCTCAGCAGCTGACGCAGTGCAAACAGCCCAATGTTTTGGTACTCCTACGATGTCCGCCGCGCAGGCACAGTAGGAGAGCAGTATTTTCATGAGGTTTCACGGATTTAGGGTTATTTCGTCTCCATATATTCCGTCCTCCTTGGCCTCCCACCAATTTTGCATTTGTCTTTAGCTATATCTCTGAATCAAAATGAAAGAGTAGAAATGTATTTTCACCTATAAACGTTAGTATAACTTGTTTTAACATTTAAGTAAATTACATAAATTATTTGCTAAAGTATTGTTATTTTCACATCACACCTCATAGATTTTCGATTTAAATTGGCGCAGACCAGACAATATTCATGTATAAACACAGATAAAAGTTTAATATTATATAATTATGAAATTAAAAATAGACATGATATAACTCAAATGAACTGTATCCATTGGAGTTACAGCCTAAGTGTTGCCACCCGTACTATATTACAGAATATTGATTTTTATTTTTCATTTGCCTTCTTTATAATCTATCAAAGTAATAAAATATGTAAAAATTGTATTTTTTGTTATTTGACTCTCATTATCACCTCACTGTTTGATATCTTATGTACAAATCCAAATGCGTTGATAAACAATGAGTCTTTGGTCACTATACTAGATTGGAAAATTCTCTCATTTCGGAAAGCAATCACAATGAAATGTCAATCACTTCACACTTCTGACATTTTTGTTTTGTTTGAAGTATCTTTTGATTCACTTGACAATTTTCGTTAGCAAAGAATGAAATCTTTCCATTTTTTAATTTAAATACAGAGGTGAATTTTAAGGCCCAGAAAAATTGCAACTGAGAACAGGATTTCAACCGGGGACCTTTCATATCCCAATCACATCCTGTGGCCAAATTTATAAGAAATCCAAAATGAACATTCAATCATAAATGTACTCTTTTTCTGTAAAATATACTTTATTTTTGATATATTAAAACACAAATGTAATTTTATTGTTTCAAGAAAGGGGGTTCTACCTTTGTCACAGGATCTGATGGATGATGTAACAAAATTTTATAAATATTTTAGCATGGCACAATCTATCTTTTATGATCATTTGATGAACCTGGAATTGAGGTTGAAAAAAAAAAAAAAAGACATTTTAAGGTAATCAGCAACAGGAAATATTTAGTCAAAAAGGACTGGAAATTTGCTTCTGCTAATCCATCAACTGGACACTGGACCACGCCGTCAAAACAGCTGGATGTTGCGTGGCTCATGGCGTTATTTGAAGTAACTTTAATCCAGTAAGCCCCAACACCTGAAATCTGGGCCATCGTAACCACTTCAGTCGGCAGAATCCTTCGGCAGAGTTTGTCTGGATGTTCGGCAAATAGTAAATTCGGATGAAGTCGGTTCAAGTGTAAATACAACCTTAGGGTTGGTTACCAAATATGAAAAATAGTCCAGTAGAGGCTAACTTCTGTTTTACTTCTGTTTTAATGGTTACTTTTTCAGAAGTTTCAATTACACAAATTACTTGAAGGGACTTCCTTATTATCAAGTAATTTAAAAGAGGATATTTGCTGTAAAAAATATTCCATTTTTAATCACTAAATCCATATAGGAAAAGAATTAAATTAAACATTCAGGTAGGGAGCACCAATAACAGGATTTTTAGTCCTTTATCACAGCTCAGTGCAGTCTACTTTGAACATTTTACGCCATAGAAAGTAAGAGCACATGGATGTGATACATTTTTGAAAATATCTGTGCGCTTTTGTGAGCAGGGGGCAGTAATCGCAATGCTGGAGTGTTTCGCTTGATGAAGAAACGTACAGGCATACTGCTGTATCATCTGTTTTATTAAACTTATATACAATTTTGGTAAACATTGATTCTAGTTAAACTGTATTATGTGTGAGTAGAGACATTTGCAGAATGAAATTATTCATTAATGATTCAGCCAACTTTAGGGAAGTATGGAATTCTGCAGATTGCTTACAAATTCCGTGCAATCTGTACATTATTTCAGCTTCAGCTTTTCCTCCAAATGCCTTCAGCAAATAATAAACTAATAGTTTTATATGGAGATTTTAATGCTGACTTTCTCAAGCACAGAAATGAGAAGATAGAAATGGAAGCCTTGATGTTGTCTTTAACTTAACGGCACTTGTAAATTTCCCTACAAGAATACAAAATAATAGCAGGACTACAATTGAAATTTTTTTATGGATATTTCTCAGTACGTTAATTACAACATACTTCCAATAATAAATGGCATCTCAGATCATGATGCCCAGCTGTTATGTGTCCAGAAACACTGTCAAACATATAAATAAATGCCAGATATATAGAAGAAATATTAATGCAAACAATATAAAACATTTCATAGATTCCTTAAATAATGTACATTGGTCAGAATTGTACACTGCACACAGTGTGTTAATGTAAAATTTGATGCCTTTCTTAAAATATTTCTAAAACTTTTCAAAGGAAGTTTTTTTTTTAAAAAAGGAAATTTGTCAACACTCCAAACAGTAAAAGGTTAGGGATGGATAAGATAGGGTATTATAGTATCTACTAAAACAAAAAGGGACTTTTACTTAAAAGTAAGAGAATAAGATAATTATACACTAAAAGCTCATTATAAAGTTTATTATAAAATACGAAGAAATGTAATAAGAAAGGCCAAGAACAGGTATATTTCACAGAAAATTCAGGCAGTAAGATGAAAACTATATGGAATATAATAAAAACTGACACAGGAAAATCTGTAAATCACTCTAATGACATGAAAATAGAACATAATGGATCTATGCCTAGTGATAGGGGAAGTTTGTAAAATATTTAACAAACATTTTCTTCAGTTGTAGAGAAATTAGGCATAGAAAAGTAATCCCCACGTAGTGTCCTAAGGCACACAGAATGTATACGGAATGGAAGAATTTCGTTTTTAACCTTCGAATCACTAAAAATGAAGCCTTATGGGGTCACATTTATAAATACCCTAATTGATATAACCTACAAACATTAGAATTTAAGAAAAAAAAACTGCTAAAAAAATTGTATAGGTATTTTGTACGACGAAACAGAACCTTTTTTCTCCCTACAGTAGCAAAAATAAACTGAGGGTCATATTGCTATTTCAAATAGACTAGATCAGTGGTTCCCAATTAGTGGTACACGTACCTCCAGGGGTACGTGAGGTTGCTCCTGTGGGTACGCGAGGTTCTCTCTTGACTGAGATATTCAATAAGACAATTAAAAAAAAAAAAAAAAAATTACGCAAACATTAATACCGCCAAAATATATTTTAAGACAGTCAAACGGTGTGTGTGTGAATTACATTTCTGTAGTGCTGTGGCTGTGCTAAGCACTAGACTGGGATAAACTGAGAGGCAAATGTAGCTATAAGGGGGTACGCGAGGTTCAGCTCTTTCTTGAAGTGGTACTCGGGAAAAACTATTTGGGAACCATTGGACTAGATAGATGTTCAGATTGATTCTATTACCACATTCTATTTCAAAATCTTTGATGGTAAAGATTAGAAGATCAAGAAAAATAGGTCTAGACCTATTTACAAGCAGCAGAAAGTCATATATGAAATTTTAAAAATAGCCTAGGTGAATAGTTAGGACTTTAAAACAACTAAAACCTTCAAAAGAATTAACGGCTTACTCAGAAGATATTGCACTGGTAGTGGATAGATCGATTTAAATTCGCCAGCAGCATCAGTGCAAGGTGATTCTTTCATTGCCGTGGCACCACAATCTGATGAATTCTTATGAAGCTCGATGATACAAATCAAATATAAAGAATAAGTTTTTTATATATATATTTCGCTTAGGTCTGGAGATACACTGTCTCAAAAGTGAGCTGGTTAGGATGAAATGCGGCCTGGACCAAAAGAAAAGATAACTAAGCGTGATATAAACAAATTTTGTTCTTTGCTTTTAATTTGTTTCGTTAAGTTACATACGAATACATCATCAGATAGTGGCGCCAGGGCAATGATGGAACTGCCCAGTGCAATTACCTTGCAGCCATACATCAAAAGTCGTAAGCTTAAATGGGAGCAGTTTACATCGCGATACACCTTGTGTCACTAACTTGGCGTCAAGAAATTACTAGTAATTAATAACAAATAATTTGTTCCTTATGCTATAAAAAGAATATTCTGGTACAGGCTGCATTTCAAGCTAATCACAATATGATATAATATTGCCGCTAAAAAGTCAAACGAAGCAAACACAACTAAACACATGAAACGTATCGCGAATAACATTTCAGATAACAACAAAACAGACTTCATTACGATTCCTAGTTCGCATAGTACAAATTATCACAACTAATTTCATCATACACTTTCAATATAAAATACAACTGGATTATAGCACGTAGAATAATTATTCGCTGAATCGCGAAGTAAACTTGATCCACCTAACACAGACTTTGAACGTTCGTTTACAATAAGGCTAACCTGTTAGGTGGAAAATAGTAAGCGTCAGTGCTACTATGCATCAACAAATATTTGATAACACCGTTGTCCTGTTGAGAGCTGTGAATAAACTTTTTTAACAGATATTGTAAATCTATGACAGGCCCTACTCCAGCAGACACCGCATTACAAATACATCAAGAACAATAATTACAAGCGACTTATCTATGGAATGTTATTCCAGGTTGTTTCTTACTTGTTCTGTTTGTGCAACCATAGGCAACACAAGATGGCATTATAAAACACCCTGAAGTATCAGAAAATAAAATGTTTACAGCAGGAAAGGTAATGAAAACAGATCAATGTTTTGAACCGACGAATATGGCGACCGTGCATGCGCAGACGGCTCCAGAGCTTACTGGCAGCTTCGCAGTTTTAGCGACACCTTGTCTCCACTCTTTTCCTACCTCCATGTGTTATACTAAAAGTCGACTTTGTTTATTTAAGAGGCAACAATGCATTTAAATAAATTTAACTTTCCTGAGCTGCCATTAGCATTTCTCCACTTCGTTTAAAATATAGTATTGGATACATGAAATATATCAGATAAGCAGCTCAACAAAGACATATTTTAATGGTAAAAAACGGATGAAAATGAGACAGGGAATAATTAGTTATTAGTGGTATAACAGATGTATTCGTAATAACACACAAGAGTTGAGCTTCCATTACGCATCTTTGTTTTTCAGTAAGCCGAGTCGTTTTGGAGCTAAATTAAATATTTCTTAGATTGTTAGTCTATTGAGTGTATAATGTTACAAATAAACATTACAGTGTACCATATTTTTTTCGTGAACCTAAACATAAATTGAGTGGTTCCACATTTCGAGTATTAAGAATTGAACTACAAAATAGCCTGTTTGCGAAAATTAAGACATCATTTTTTTTAAAAAAAAAAATCCAAATTCCAAAAACGATTTTTTTTTTTTTTTATTTTCTGTAATCGTGACTGATGCATAAATTGGCGCGACGAAATGTGCAACCACCCAAGGCTTCCCAGAAAAAGAACTTAAAATACTTTCCTTCCGCAGTTATTACATATTTTGTGAATAGTTCGTGGGAACACAAAGCTTTGCAAAGTTGACTTTTTTTACACAGAGCGCACGTCTGAGCTCCAAAGATGCTAAAAAAAACATTTCTATTACTCCGCGATTCACTAAACGTGTGTGGTGGAGGGTGCATTGCACCTATCCGGGAAGGTAATGGTTTGGAAGGGATATAGCAGGAGGCTCCCATGGGCTATTGTGAGGAACCATCCCAGTAGAAATGACAAACAGCTTTTTTTCTCCAGTAATACGTTATTAAGTTATTGCTTCTTTTTTCTAACCGCTTTTTTTAACCGTTAGAAATAGCGTATAGTTAATTCTTTCGACGTAATATCTGTGGAGACGCCACTAAAATATCTGCTCAGAACAGCTCTTCTCTTGTTGAAAAAGCCTGAATTTTCAAATAACCGTATGTGACGGAAATAGCGGCCACGCTCTCAAATAATAGCGAAATAGCCCTGACGTCACGAAAAGTTTCATTTTAGCGTTTAACGATACGTCGGCAATAGTGGCTTTCAAATAAGCGGCTTCCATAGTAACTGTCAGAGACATTATATACGCCTTCGACTTGTGTTTATGTATTTGTTTAATAAGTGGCAGTGATGCCTCGGTAAATTAATATAGAAATTTAACACGACCAGCTTTAGCGGTTAGTGTATGACGTGATCAAACAGGAGGAAATAAAGTATAAGTCATTTAGTGACGTACGATAAATAAAAATAATCCGAAGTGGGCAGTTTTGATTACGTGTTAATATATTTTTCGGTTTGAAACTAAAGAACTTGTGATAGGAGTTTTTATGAATATATGCAACAAATACAACATTCCGCGTTGCGTACTCGTCAAGAACAGAAGATTAACTTTGCTGAAAGTAAACAATTTTTTTCAGTCTGGCCATTAATTCGCATTAAGTTTTGTGTGGCTATAGTTATATGTATAGTATACTTTAGGTATGTTGTGTGTCCCAATAACAGACCAGCTGCAATTTAAATATGTAATAAAAGTAATTTGAAATGTAAATATGATTTGCTGTTTGAAACTAATTGACTTATGGAAATAGTGACACAAATACCGAAATGTTACCTATTCCTTAGAATCTCTAAATTCAAACAATGTGGGATGAATTTTTGAGTAAACACTTATTTCGACGTGGATGAAAATGTAATGATGTTTGACGCATATCTTCCACATAGAGTGAATATGCTTTCCATCCACAGTAAAGTTTTACCTGAACTTGAATAACTAATTCCAGAAGGTTTATTTAACCAATTTGTATGCCATTTTATCGCATCCTTTCCTCATCAATCAGTTGCAGTTTCACTTTCAGAATAACATATTTGTTATGTATGTGTGTGGGTAGTTTCTCTCTTAATTTGAAGCGTGGAAATCTGATTGTGACCTGCGTTTCCAACATAGTGACCTTAAGAATGTTATACTTTCACAATACTGCTTCTTGTGCATATTATGGATGGAGCATAAAAATGTGGCACCAACATCAATATGTTTTAGTTTATGTATCACCTGAGCTAGTTTTCTCAAGCAGTATTAACTTTTTTTTTTGTAGCCAAACTAACTTGAATAATATATGTCCACTTTCACATGTTATATCACTTCTTTATACTTTCACAAACAGCTTTTAATATTTCAGCACAGTATATCAAACCTCTTATTTACTATTCGTTATTTAGTTTGTGTAGCCTCTGCTAAAATAAATATCAACTTTCTGCCTTCCTCTACAAGCTTAAATTTATCAACTTTGCACCATTTGCCAACAATTCATAAATTGTTTACAAGTAGATAGTACTTCAGTCATTCACTCAGTATACCTTACCTTGCAACACAAATTTAAATCTAATTAGATTTTGACTGTGGAAAGTTATCTGTAAGACATCTACGATCCAAAAGAAATATTTATCTGTCCAAAGGAAAATTTTAGACCTTTTGTGCTACATAGAGATAATAGCAGGAGAAAATTGATAAAAAGTAACCAATGATCCCAAGTTATGCTTTGTGCAATCTTCCTATAGTCTTAACATTATTAATTTTTTTAAAAGGAGATGTTCCCAAGGAAAAAATATTTGCCATATAGTTCTGTTATAGCCACTTGTATCAGAAAGTTAGAAACACAAGTTAGCTGTATTTTTTTTTTTTTTTTTTTTTGCAAAAGACATGATTTACCAAGAATGTCAGCACTTTCAACCAAACATGAAAACTCTTCGTATTGTCTGTTCATACCTAGTCAGAATGTAAAATAATGCATTAAGAATAAAATTAATTGAAAATTTAAAGCTTTTTGGCAAATTCTAGAAATTTCATTTGTCATATATTAAAGCTTTACAACCTGAGAAACAATAATTGATACCTTGAATTATTTTAACTTTGCTTGGTATACAGGAGTTAGGAACAGGATTAATTTTAAACAAGACAAAGGTATATGTTACTCATTTATTTTGATTACTGTACAATTCACATGAAAACACTTAAGTTTCAACTTAATATAAAAACTGCCATGGACATTAACAAAAAAAAAAAAACAATTAATTTAAGAACAGATTTCATCACAATGGGTTCTATAGAACACAGTTGCTAGATGTAGACTCTTCACCGTACCCCTGGTAACGGGACCCTTACAGGGTGCTAGCATCTGGGCCAGATGAACCCTGGTTTTTTAACGAGGTTGTTACTCCTCACCCTCACCTTTTTTCAACCTGGCTTTGGCAGGTGATACAGAACCTCTGTTCCATTGTTTACTATTAAGTAGATATTTAAAAAAAAAAAATGTTATTAGGTAAGATACAAAACAGAATTAATTGTGATCATTCACATTAAGAAACACTAGCTGCTGTACCTTGGATGGTTTAAGCCTAGACCTCCTATCACTTAATATAAAACCAGTTTTTGAAAAAGTTCTTTCACAAGGTACTGAAGTTGTAACAACATTGAATCTCTCTTTTACAATCTGTGATATTATTGGTCACAGAGAAGCATGATTCAGCCACCATTCCAGAGGATTTTCTGTCCTCGGAATTATCTGCATTTCTAAGTAACGTTGAACTTCTATGATGGCTCCTGACTGACGTGTTCCCTGCAATTGAATCGTTTGAGATATCTCGTCAAATGACTTCCAAATAGACCTGTATTTAGAAGTGGTTGGAGGAGGAGGCCTGCTTTCGACATCAACTGAACTACTCTGCCTGCTCTCACCCAATTTCAGTGACAACAGATCAGTCAGATATTTTTTTACTTATGCTGCTGCTTGCGTGTGGTGTTGAAATGGAACCATTTTAAACCTTGGGTCAAATACAGTTGTTAAAGCCATAAACTTCCTCATTTCCAGGTTTTGAAATCTTGATCTCAGGCCTTCTAGCAAGTTAGCTGCAACATTTCTTGCCACATCACATAGAGGACTTTTAAGTATGTCTTTACACGTTTCAACAAGTCCTTGGGTGTTGAGAATAATCTGGGAAAAGAAAATTCCTTATTAATATTCTAAGAACATGGTAAATTAAACAAAAGACTAACAAAATTAGGCTTAATACAATCATTTAGAATATATCACACTACATCTGGGTGAAATATACAACTAACCTCACTTCCTGTGGCATATTTTTCACCACTAAGTGCCTTTGTAACTTCACAGAATGGTCCTAGTATTTGACACATCTGAGAGCACACTGTCAATTCTCCAGTGGTCAGTGATGGAATGTCTGCATTGGACAGGGCAATAGTGCTGTTTACAGCATCTTGCAACTGAACGAACCGTTCCAACATCAAAAAAGTGGAATCCCACCTGGTAGGCATATCCTGCAGAAATTTTTTAGGTTCACCAGTACAATTATTCCTCTGATAAATTAGTAATTTCTCTGTTGCATTGCCACTTCTTTTGAAGAAAAATGCAATTGTTTTAACCTTCTTGTGAATCTCTGAAAATAACTTCAATACATTTTGTACAACAAGGTTCAAAGAGTGGACGTAACAGGGAAAATGTTTGTACCTCAAGTTATTTGTAATAGCACTTGTGATGTTTGGTGCATTATCAGTAACAACAAGTGAAACCTTTTGAGTTAAGTGGAATGTATCAACAATTTCCCAAATCATTTTTGAAAGAGTTGCACTCGTGTGAGGGCCTTCAATTAAATCACAAGCTAATAACATTGAATCTAGTTCAAATTTATCACTGATGATATGACCTGTAATGGCAATGTAACTTTCATTGTTAACAGATGTCCACAGGTCAGCAGTGAGACATATATTGTGAACATCGCGCATCCTTTCAGATACTTCCTCCGCACAAGCTACTGGAAATAAACAGTTATAAAATGTCTTTCTACTTGGTTAATCATACATGGGATTGAGGAACTTAATTAAAGCACAGAAAGCACTATCTTCAATAATAGAGAAAGGTTGGAAATCGACAAAGAATAATCTAAGCACAAGAGCATCAACTTTTTTCTTATACGCTGCATCCATCTTTGCTCGAAAATAAGACCTAACATGATAGTGATGACCAGGAGTCTGAGCAGAGAGAGCAGCATCACTTGTGCAAGGAGCAGTTACATTTCCTGAAAATAAAATAAAAGCTGCCCACATTAATACTGCATTCTATTTCCTTCATTATAAGACTATGAAAACATTCACAGGTGCAAAATGATAATTCTGACCTACCTTGACATCCTGAACTCGATGCAAAAGTAATACACGCAATTGATGAGGTAGCACAAGAAGCCACTGTAGTGAATGTAACACCTAAAATTTGAATGAGTGATCAGTAATCGAAAACATTTATTTAAAATAATCAAACACTAACACGTTTAGAACTTTTTCATACTTTCACACGCTGTCGATGTAATCACTGCTGTTGTTGTCATAGTTGGTGGGGCAGAGACCAATGAAAAGAAACAAATGTTGACGTGAGAGCTTTTTAAATGCTGTTTCAGATTTAATACTGTGGTCTTATAAGATCAAATCTTCTGACACATCTTGCACTGTGCCTGGGTTTCATTGACACACTCAAAGTATTGCCACATCGGGCTTTTCAGTTGCCTTGACATCTTTCCTCAATCAACTGAAATATTAAAAGATTTTGTCAGGTAGCGCGATTGTATTTCACGCCATGACACCATTTGTATGGTGTCTGGTGTCAAGTGGTCTATACTTTGTGGGCGGTTTAAGAGTGGGAGGACCCCGGGCTGGATTTACTGACCTTTGGGATTTGCTAACCCTCTTGTAATCCGTCTTGCGTTGTCTTCTTGCTTCAAGAGATGGCTTCGTCTGCGTCTTGAAGTTACTAATAAGAGGTTAAATTACGTCAGGTCTGACACCAGCTGGTTTACGTCCAGCAACATGGATAGGAAGGCTAGCACCAGTGAAATGACTAGCTGATAATCTATCCTTTGTATGAATGACACGACGCTAACTACAGAACAACCTGTTTATTGTAGCACTTGACTGTACATATTACAATCGTTGGCGCGCTACTGAAAGGCTATTTCCGACTCGCGTCTGTGAATGATGGCTACTGATATTGACTGATAGAATGGCAGACTGGACTTAGCGGAATGTATTGCTGGCTAGACTAGGCTGACGAGAAACGGCTTAGCTACAAGTTAACCCATCTTGTTAACTAAACTGCTCCTGATGAACTGAGAGCGAATAAACTGTTCCGTGGCCACACGCCACCTCGTGTTTGACGTCATTGATTCCAGTTTGATCCACTTGAAGGTGACTCCTGTCAGCATGTAAGCATGATGTGGAGGAAATAACAACCTTACGCTGAATTTGCATCAGCGAAGCATGGTCTTTCCTGTGTTCCTAACACTCGAAAATATTACTTAATCTAAAATATTATATTTTTTCTTAATAAAGCCTTAAGGTAAAAAGGACTCTCACACTCTTCCCCTCTCCAGGAAGATGCGTCACGCAGCTTACAATTTTTGGGAAATAATATTTCAAAGTTTGGATTGAGTACATACTCTCAAATTCCTACTACTCAAAAGTAAATAAAGAATGGGAAGTTACTTCGCTTGTCGGAATTAACCTTACAGTCAAGTATAAAATCAATTAAATTCATCCGAATGAAATAATAAATAGTATGAAATTGATCACTTAAGAATTAGCCATTAGTTCACTTTATGAATCATTACACAATAATAGCTTATGGGATGAAAATCACTAATACTGTAACTATTCTGAACATAGGCTTTCGGATACTTTGAGACACTAACAGTCACCAAACTATTTCAATACATTAATTCTAAAAACACTAGATTATTGCCATATTTATCATATTTATATTTGTTTTGCATGGAAGATGCTTTTATGTTTACTAATTATTTTTTCTTGTGTGGTATAAGATCCAAGATAACATTTAATGTAGTATGAGCTTATGCGATTGATGGTTACATTTATACCTCTAATCTATCCAAAATATTTAAATACCGTAATTATAGTTCAAAGTGAAGTTTACATTACATTGCAAAAATAAAGTTTACATTAGATTTCCTTGAATATGGTAATCGTCACTATACTGAGAGATGATCAGAATTGTATGGTTGGTATTTCAGGTTACGTAAAACCAAGTTATATTCGTCATGAAATGCAGTCAAAATTAGCTGAAATCAAATTAAGTGTTACTGAACAATATTGCGATAGAGTATCTCTGAAATATGATTTTAGTGTTCATGAAATATTCTATCCTTTGAGTTCTGAAGCTGATAATATGAGCTATGTTGTGTAATTGTTATTCTAAAACTTAATATTACCCAAGTACTGTAATTAAAATCATGATTCTAAAACAGAAACACACATTCTAAATGACTATGATAATAACCAATAAATTTGCTGAACAATTGGCTTGATAAGAAAATCAATAGAGTCTGGTGGTACTTAATGTTTGGTCACTCGTAAAACTGCACGAAGCGACCTTTGCATTGCTGAGGTGCGTGAAACCTGACGCTGCGTAGACAGAACTTCCGGCACATTTCTTGAGCGGGTCATGGCTGTCCGACTGGTAGGTTCATCTGCAAATTCAACATCTCCAGCAGTAATGGTTCTAACATTTTCGAATAGAACTGAGTGAATTTTAAGTCACTCGCACGGCATAGGGCATTTTTTAACAAAATAAATAGATGCATTATTCCCTTAAATGATTCATATATTATTAAAATTTAGGTTCCATTCTGGATATACCGTAGTCAACTATATGAGATTTGTATTTATAATGCAAATTAATAATGAAGTGTAGGCGAATCACGAATCACGAATCACGAATTGCGTTCTCCCGTTACCAAATTTCTCTAAACGAAACGTTGGCGATTTATCAACACTTCCGTAACTAACACTAACTTTTGCTTAATGTAACATTTTTATATAAATTTCTTACGCATAAATCCATTGAAACTGAATCAAATACGTCTTACAGAACACTTGTGTCAACATTAGCTGCTTAAGGCGTTTTTTTCGTATTTTTCTCTTTTTTTTGTTTAGTTATTTAGTCAGTTGCTAAAATTGTTACCGTTGTTTCATTTTTAATCAGTTACTTAGATGTTGTTCTCATCCCCTATTGTTACAGATTTATGGTTTATTGTAAGGGGTTTAACTTAGATGGGTTTTATTCGGCGAAACGACGTTATTTTTTTTTTCCTTACTGGGCTTTCCTTGAGAACACTTCCTTAAACTATTTTTACCAGCTGCGTGCTCCTACAGCTCCAATTTCACGTATTCCACATTACCGAAACTCCATGCTGATCCACTTACAATTACCAGTACATCTTATAGTACTTTTCTTACATTACTTTTTACCCGGTGCTTAACTTTTTACCCTGGATCCTCTGACCAGTTACATGGGTGCTTCCAAAATACTATAGCTTGGCCATGGCTATAACCCCAGTGCTTTATTTCCAGTTGGTTTGTGACGCCAACCATTAAACCATATACTCATTGACCCAACGTTATTCCTGGAGATTTATTATTTATCAAGGCTACAGGTTTTTATTTGACCAGGATCCGATAAAAATACCGTCATCTTCCTACCGTCAAATTATTCCAGCCTTCCATTTAATTTACCGCAATTTGATTTTACACATTAATTTAGAATTATCTCCCGAACTCAATGTAGCAAATTGACCCGTTTTGCAATCCGTATAGCGATTCAGAGGATGCCTCCCCCTCATCCTGGATGCGTTTCTGGACCGAACGGTTACGCAAGCGTTTCTTATTAGAAGACAATCTTTGGACGTGCCGTTCCTACACTAAAGTTCGCTTGATAACGATTCCCGAATGATGCATATTGAAAACGTACATACTTCTCCATACAATATCCTTCCAGAATTAACCTAGTGAGAGCCATTACAGCTGCGATAGGTTGTCATATTCCTTCCCGATATCAACGTTGTCAATAGTAACCCGTGCATATATCCGCCGTGTTCCACGACATGCATCGTAAATTGCGTCCGTCATTACGTAATGACACGCATTCCGCACCGCGCGCCACATTTCCTTATTTAATTTTATTCAATTGCTGCAGCTTCTTAACTTACAAGCACCTATCAAGTGGATTATTCCAGCACGTATTTTATCAATATCTGTACCTGAGCACTTATTTTAAAACTTCATATCTTATTATATACACAACAATTATTCTCATCTTTCGTTCTGTTACTTACCCCAGCTCGTATATTAATAAGTTCACTTTGATTCACCAGCTTACACGCATTTAATCGGGCTTATTTTAATACTTCATTTACAGTGTTAACAACGTGACAGTAAAACTAGATTTTATTTTTAACTGGCCATTAATAATGCACAAATTGATATGTTACTTTCCTTAATGAAATAGCATTTCACTTCACACTCGCGCATTTCTGCGTTATATATTATGGTCCAAACTTGCTCTCTATTGTTTAAAACAGATCTTCAAAATATATTTTAATGTTATACTTAATTTAACAAGACAATAAATTACATGTTATCCATTTTTCATTCGTACGCCACGTAAGCACGTTTTATCTTCTCGTAACGACATAACACAACCAAGCCATCTTAGATTTCTCTCATAACGGAATAAATCCCAATGAACGTATAACGATTATTCTAACTTTGGAACTCTGAAATGCATTAGTTATTGTTTACTACATCTTAAATATTTTAAACTACAAGCAAAATAATTTTTCTTAACTTTGTATTACATTTAAATGAAGTGAGAATCTTCCGAAAGCGATAAGGTTATTTTATCTTACCGAAAATTTTTGAATCATTTATGAAAACAGTTGATAAAGTTAGCCGCTCTGTTCGGCGTGCACTTCCGATCAAAGTCGCTAACTATTCAACTACTTGTACCTTTTATAAATTAAATTTACATGCTTTCTTATCTGATAATTATTACTATCATTTTTTTGAAGTTAAAATTTATTCGGAAAACATAATTTTGAAGAGATGATTTATTTTTCGGCTATAATTTACCCTTTTGAGTTGATACTGCCTCCCTGACAAAACCACAGCTGTAATTAATTATGTTAAATTTATTCTTCCATTTCATTCACTGATAAACCTGTGATTTTGCCTTTTTGACACAATGTTCTTGACATGAATCGTACACTTTTACATCTTTTAAAACTTCTATACTGAATGAACGTACTTTCTCCAGAAGGAAACCAAATATAAATTCGTGCGTTAATCATTTTGAAGCGTGCGCGTAATGAATACCATACAATTTACTGCGAAAACATTACTTTTTGCTTTAAAATGATGCAATTTTCTCGCAAAAAAAAACCTCGTTATACATTGCCAAGCGCGTGCGTGTGCTCAAAACTCACCGTATTTCTGCTATTTCTGAGGACTCGTTGCCGCCGCAGATCCGCTCCGTCGTGTTGAAATCCGCGCCGACTGTCTGCTGTCGCCGCCCGCGCCGTCCACTGCGAACTCGACACCTGCTGCGTCGACGAAATGTGCCGCCTCCAGCTGTTCTCCTCGTGTCGCGTCTTGCCCGTGCTGGTTAAAACTCTCCGTTGCCGATATGATATACTTTTATAGTAACTGATTATTATCGCTATCAACCGTTTCACGCTCTTACGCCTGTCCGCCAGCAAAACTCCTTCTTGCCATTCTCTTTTTCCTTAGTATTCCTCTCTTAGGCCACAATGTTCCGGGGTACGGGGTTCATATCCAACTTCTGACACCAATTGTCAGGTAGCGCGATTGAATTTCACGCCATGACACCATTTGTATGGTGTCTGGTGTCGAGTGGTCTATACTTTGTGGGCGGTTTAAGAGTGGGAGGACCCCGGGCTGGATTGACTTACCTTTGGGATTTGCTAACCCTCTTGTAATCCGTCTTGCGTTGTCTTCTTGCTTCAAGAGACGGCTTCGTCTGCGTCTTGAAGTTACTAAGAGGTTAAATTACGTCAGGTCTGACACCAGCTGGTTTACGTCCAGCAACGTGGATAGGAAGGCTAGCACCAGTGAAATGACTAGCTGATAATCTATCCTTTGTATGAATGACACGACGCTAACTACAGAACAACCTGTTTATTGTAGCACTTGACTGTACATATTACAATCGTTGGCGCGCTACTGAAAGGCTATTTCCGACTCGCGTCCAGCAGAAGTTGTGGACAAAGGACAAATTTTTCTTATTACTGGAATAGAAATAATTTAAGGAACTTGATTATTGCAGTGATATAGAAGAAACTACAATACCATATTTATTAAATGAAATGACAAGTTTTATATTGCTGATATTTACTAAATAGTTGTATGAAAAGTTAACATTTTGGCTCATCAGCTTACAATGCCTGAAACTGATATAAAATTCATAAAAAAGCTCAGAAATGCTTTCTCCTTTCACAAGGCTAAAGCAGTAATTTTCTAATGAAATCCCTGTTAACTGGAACATAGCATTAGTTCCTGTGGAATTTTCTGCAGTTCATTATTTCATGTGCAGAGAATATCCCAATATATTTGCAGCAAAGAAAATGAACTATCTTAAAACACAATTTCATTCTTACCTGCGGGAGGCAGGTAAAAGAAGCCCTGATAGTAACTTGTGTATAACACCTTGGGCTAAAGAGAGCTTGGTCTCTTGTTTGCCTGATTACTTACCAAATACCAAAAAAGTTCCTTGCATTGTATTTTATGCACCGTACTTAAGATAAAAATTTTATTATGTAGTTCAGAATATGTGACAACTTGTAAATATAGGCAAGAAATAGTAAATATTTAAGAAATAGCAATGTGAAACTAACTTACCAGCAAGTGAAAAGAAACTAACTCTTCAAAACCTTCAAGGCCATAGACAATCTTTCCCAAGGAGTGCTGAAACAGTACAGTAATCCTTTAACATAATAAAATGGATCTGGGAAATGTAACAATGAATTATACGACACTGCTAGAACTACTCTCTGCACCAATGCTTTTAGACAAAGATCATTGTGGTATAGTACGGGAATCTTATGAACATATGCACTTTGACTTAAATTTGCAGTTGACTTAAATTTGTAGTTTTTCCATGTGTTATCACTTCTTTTCTCTACTAATCTTAGACAACATATCTGTCATTCTTATCACATCCAATAGGTACACCTAAGAAATTAGAATAATTAAATTCAAGAGAATCCAGGGAATTACATTGGTATATAGAAGACTCTAAACCCTGGGCATTGTACATGATTTAGTAATTTCATCAATAAAGAAACAGAACAAACCAACATCCTCAATTAAATGTCTAAAAGAGGAATAGAAAACACTTAGAGGGGAGGAGGGAACCAGAAAAATGCTCAAACAGTGCTAAACAAAAATTAGGAAGACTCACTGAAGCCAATAAATTAAACTATATAATCAAAGCAAACAAGATTTTTAGTTCAGTTTTTTTAAACAATAAAATAAATTTTTGATCACAACACTTTTAAACAACTAAACATTTCTATACACATTAGA
>JARYHS010002390.1:0-26701 GCA_031002005.1 Vandiemenella viatica
GAATACTGTTGTGCAATTTGGGATCCGTATCGCAAGGGATTGATTGACACGTTAGAGAAAGAACAGAGGAGAGCCACTCGATTCGTTACCGCTAGTTACAGTCCTTATGTAAGTGTCACAGAGCTGATACGTGGGTTAGGCTGGGATTGTTTGGCGGACAGACGACGTCGTTTTCGTTTAAATTTGTTGGAGAATATGCGAAAATCTCTAATTTACGAGTGCAACGAAATTCTTCTTCCGCCAACCTATTTAGGTTGCAATGACAGAAGGGATAAGATTCGAGAGATAAGATGCCGTACTGATACATTTATGTATTCTTTCTTTCCTCGTTCTGTTCGGGATTGGAATACTCTAAAATAGGATTGGTGCTTAGCACCCTCTGCCACCCACAGTAATTGTGAATTGCAGAGTATAGATGTAGATGTAGATGTAGAATGCCATGCAACAGTATTCTGTAATAAACTCAGTTAACCACAAATCTCAAGATCATTCTGAGTAGCACCAATGTCCTCATTCTAAGTAACACTATGTATCTCTCTGTCTTTGATCCTAGCCAGGTGGCTAGAAAAAAATTGACTAAGTAATTAATTAACAGATTATGAAAAATCTAACATAAAATTTGCAAAAATCGCAAATGTCTGTAGCGAGATTGCCAGGGGGCATTCGCCCCATCGCGATTATTAACAATAATAACAAATAATTAAACAGTAATATCTTCTGTACCAAAATCAATAAATTTAATCTGCAATTCAGAAAATTATGGGTGAAAGAGAGTGCTTTGAACCAAAAGTAATCTACATTCCAATCCCAGATTGCACGAAGGAAGAAAGAATTCATATAAGCATCAGTATGGTATCTTATTTCTCTGATATTATCACTCCTGTCATTGCAGCCAAAATAGGAACGTGGACGAAGTATTTTATCACTTAAATAAAAGTGAGTATTAACATGTTTACCAATAAGCCCAAACGAGACGCTTGTAGTTTGTTTACCAGAGTATCGGAACCCGATGAACAAATCAATTTTGTGACGCTTTTATAAGGGCTGTAGCAACCGGTCACGAATCGAGCGGCCCTTCTCTGTGCTTTCTTTATGCTGTCAATCAGCCCCCCTGCAAAACGGATCCCAAACGGCACAACAGTAGTCCAAATGTGAACGCACGAAATTTTGTACGCTGTCTCCTTTGTTTGTTTTGTACAATTTTTAAAAATTCGTCGTATGAATGGCATTCTGTGACGGAATTAATGTGTAAGTCCTATTTCGTATGTCTTTCTACTGTTAAGCCAGAATACTTAATGGAAACTGTTTATTTTGTATTTCTGTGCAAAAGGATTTGTTAGTTATGTACAAGGCCCTACTCTTTTTACAATTTAGTATAAATAGTCATTCGTCACAACATACGGAAATAACATAGAAAACGCGATGAGTTTCTAAGCAATCGGCCGGATTCCTTAATTCCCTATAGATTACCGCGTCATTTACGAACAATTTCAAATAGCTATTCATGTAGTATCCGAGATTGTTTATAAAAAGTAAGAAAAGTAGTGGTCCTATTACATTTGCTTGAGGGACGCCCAGTGTAACATTTAGATTAGAAGAGGCTTCTCCATCAACGAACAATTACTGACACAGTATGTGATGATGAACCTTGCTGAAGAGATGGTACGGAGAGGGATCAAAATATTGCATTTACTGGAGGGAGTGATAAGACGATATAACAATTAAATGAGTGAATCGGTATGCAAAACATTGGTCAGAAGATTACCTGAATGTGGTTGGGTTGTCTGGGATCTATATTGTGGGTTTCAAACACAAGAGTTGGAGGGGTTGCAAGGAAAGGTGGCTGGGGTTAATTGTGAAAATTTCCGAACGCAATCAATAGCTAATACTATAAAGGAGATTGATTGAGATTAATTGGAATTCAAAATTCGCCAGAATATAATTATGATGAGGCTGGTATAGATATCGGGAGCAGAATTAGGAGTTGTACGTGAAATGGCGTAGGTGCCTTTGAGCACAAACCATCATTTGATTTTACATATAAGCTAGATAATTTTTTTGTGTGTGAAAGGCTTGAAGAGTCGATAATGCTTTCATTTATATGTATGTGGAAAACTCTATAGTACAGTTTCTGGTAACATTAAATAGTATTAGCGGTACTTTAAGTCTGTAACTCAATAGCATTTAATAATAATGATAATTAATTAATAATCATTATTATTTTATGTTCCGTTTTCCCATTTTGTGTTAGTACAAGAAGTTAAAAGTACGAATTAACAAAAGCCAGGGTCAGCTTAAGGAATTTTGGGGCCCCCTACTTCTTTTCTAGATGTACTTTTGCCTACACTTTTGATAATTTTCGTGACTTTACGTGCACATACATAGACACACACACACACACACAACTATATATTTATTGCGTACAAATGGGCCAGCAGTTTATTGAGTATTAGCTGAACGGGTAAACTTCGCCGAGTCTTTGGTGTTTTATCAACGCATCTCATATGGATCTCCCAACTAATATCACTTTCATTTCTGGCTAAGCCCTGATGCCCATTGGGTCAAATGAAATTGTTTTTGTATTCAATTTTATAGCTATTATATTTATAATACACTTTTTGTATACAACATTTCTTTTCTTGGCTATTTTTGTTAGCACATATAGATTTTTGGGGCTGGAGACACGTGAGCAGGCACACACATTTTAATTCAAATTCTTTTTATACGAAACGTCAAAAGATGAATGAGTCTTCTATTGTGAACGCAGCTTATTAACATTCTAAATTTGTAGATTATTTATTTAGCAGGAAAATTGTTCGTTAAGTAAGAACAAATTTTGAAGAGGATCGTGGTGGGGCTCCCACAAGCTTGGGGCCCCGCACGACTACGGTTCTTGCGGTAGCCTTAAGGCCGCCACACACGGACGAGCCAACAGGCCAAATGTCCTCGCGCCGATCCAAAACTCGTCGTGTGTGGGGCAGCGTGGACGGACTGGCGTGGCTCGGCAGACCCTGCTGGATTTTTGGCGAGTCCAATATCCACCGCGCCGAGCCAGGTAGCCGAGGGTCTGGTAGACTACCCCCACCACGACTGGAGTGGGATAACCCGGGCAACGAAAAGTGGACACTAATTTGTAGACACTTTCGTCTTAAATATCTCAGCTTTCCAAATTCACATCAAAATGAAACTTGCCTTATTTTACTCGCGGGACCACGGACTGTACATTAAGCGAAACTCGGTCAAAATCTGACAAATATTTATTTTCCTTAATCCTGTTCGTAATTTTCAGACAGACACAAATTAAAAAAATACAGCTCATTTCTTAACCTGTAGCGCGTTAATAGTACCCGAACTCATTTTTTAAAGAATATCTCATATGTGCAGACTTTACCGTTTATAGTTTTATTATATCTATAGATTAAACCCAATAGTAAGTTTAGAACGGCTAATAAATTCATAGAATTTCATCTGTTCGTCGTTTTCACCCTAGTCCTTTCAATCTTGTACACATTTTAAAAATCAGTATTAATAGCGAATTAGTGCAACACCAAAAACAATTCTGAAAGATCGAAATTTGAGCTTTGGCCGCGGCTTCAAATAAATAGTACGAAGTTTTTATCTCACGGAGATAGGTTCGATTTGGAAGGGTTTAAGTCACAATGGTGTAGGTCAGTCACATTTTCAATAAAAAAAAAAGACACCGAAACCATATGAAGATAAATCAATCTCTCAATCTGTTAGTAAAAAATATGAAGCAATTCAGATTTTCATTCAGCTTCCAACAGGAGGAACTGGAAATTCAACTGATGAACGAAATAGTGCTTTGTTTATCAGCAAAGTGGTATAAATCAGACTTAAATCATTGTGTTTGTAGACGCAGCCTTTGTGCTCACTGTGTATCCTACATGCTAACTTATAGCGCACTTCCCAGTAGGATTTCTAAAGACTTAATTGATTCTAAAGAAACAATTCAAGATCTTCTTTCTTACAATTAAAGATACATTACGCAATCTCACTATATATCATTTTTGGTTATAAATACACCGGTGTAAGTCATACACTGTAGTATGTTCGTTCGGTTTTTTAATAAACACTAGTTTCAGTCATTTTTGTCAGCAGTAGAATGTAACCATTTTAAAGATTTTATTCAGTTATAACCTTGTTGTTAAATTTGATTCGAGGTGACATCACTAATATGAATATATTACAACATCTATGTTCCAAAATTTATTACAGAATGTTTTGCATTATGTTAATTTCTAAAAAAATCAAGGAAAATTGACTTACACCACCGCATTTTGTATTTTATACGTTCTTACTAATTTTCATCGTTTATGACAATTGTTTTTAAGAATTCATTTAAGAAGCATTTAATTTTTTCCCTGTAAAATAAAATTAAAAGCGAAAAAACTAGTTTTAAATGACTGCTGATTTTTAAAAAAACTTTCCATAACCTAGCGAAAAAAAGGCGTTCTGTCTGTACGATCATTTAGCCAGCTCCAGTTTATATTGTATTAAATATTGTATTTGGCTTCTTTCATGTAATTTTGGGACACATTTTCGAAGACAAAAACACTAAAATAAAACCAAACAAGCCCCAGGGCGCAGTTGAATGGGTGACCCTTAAAATGCAGAGCAATCGTGCTAGCCCCTACACTGCCAGAGCCGGACTGGCGAAATTTGTAGGCTCGCACTGGCTTGGCGCGGCTCTGTCGTGTGTGACCCCCTGGTTTGGACCGAGTCTAAATGGAATGGTGCGAAATGGCCTGACGCCAGATGGACTGCTCGTGTGTGGCGGCCTTTAAACATGCCTTAAACCGGCCCTGACAAAACCATAGAGGATGGAAATATATGGAGGAGAAGTGACGTTAAATTGGTGAAGCAGGCTCGCGCATGCGCAGTGGCGATATTGCGCTTCCAAACAATTGCGATGTTCCCAGTATATCCCGAAATCTAAGCAAGATATAGAAAACTTTATTCTTTATTTTCGATTTGTCTCGTCGTGTTACATAAGAATCGATCATTAAATTTGACTTTTGCGATACTTTTCTTCTCCATTTCAACTCAACGACACCTCACTTTTGATACAGTATATCTCTAGAACTAGGTAAGATATCGAAAATTTTTATTCTTTATTTTTCATTTGTCTCGTCTTTTTAATAAGAATCCATCATCAACTTTGACTTTGACCAATTTGTTCTTCTGAATTTCAATCAAAACCATTTCACATTTGGGACAGAATATCTCGAAAACTAAGCAGGATATCAAAAAATTTTATTCTTCATTTTTTATTTGTCATATCGATTTACATAATAATCCATCACCAGATTGCGGCCTAACGTTTATCCTAAAGTCCCCTTGAGGTTTTTGTACATATTCCCCGTGTTTGTATGGAAGCGGCCATGCCCCCTCCACTCCGGCCATGCCCCCCCCCCCACTCCTCCTCCGCTCTGCTTCACTTCAATGCGTGGTGAAGGTCTCTTGCGTTGTCTCCATATATTTCCTTCCTCCATGCCTTAAACCGGCCCTGACAAGAGCGACAAGTACTATCGTACAGACCTTGGATTTTTGTAACGTAAGTTAAATGTGAAATGTTCTCTCTTGAACAGACAGCATCGTTGTAACCATCAACTGATCAGCTGAGCGCACTACATGTTGTGTGTTTGCTGCTGGAAATATTGTATACTCATCTTTAAAGTCGCCAAGTGGTGGTGATATGGAGCCAATACATGCTGTGTATATCAAGGAAGAGGTAGGTTTCTAACTGTAATGTGTTTGTGGAGGCCGTTGAGTACGTTGATCGCTGATTATTGCTCGACAACTCGTCGCTCGTGGTTTCATTTATATCGCGATACAGGACGTCACTTAAACTGAATGTATTAATGCGAGCGAGACTGAAGCTTTAATTTCCTAGTAGCAGTGTTAGGGAAGGTTATGGTTAGGATGAAATACAGCCTGGACTGCAGTAACCGAAACTTGTTATAGCATAAGACTTGAAGAATTTAGTTTTGTTAGAAACTCGAGCTGCTTTCAGCACCCTTTTAGTAACGATATAAATTCACCTTCCTCCTCGCAGTCACTGTAAAAATATTTTTCTTTATGTCGGTGTAATGACTCTACCACCTATATTTATCTTTCCGTTATTAGTTTATGTAAAAACGTGAACTACTGTGTGTGAATCGTACTGATATTACTAAGAATAGAGAAAACATAATGTCGGCTAGGCCTTTCTGTGTTATATCAAAAAGAAAAGATTTAATTTAATATGTTCAAGAATGACATATTATGAAATAGCAGCTAATGTGTTGCAAAATTTCTAATGTTGATTGGCCTAATTCATTAATGTATTAATTTCATTGACTTTTATGATGCTATGGATGTTCTTTTTTTTGTAGTTTCTGCAATTAAAAAATATAATCCGACAAAAACTTACACTGCGGCTTTTACTTGCTGTGTTACTATTGTTACTAATTAACTGCGATGTAGCTCATGTCCTGGGACATTTTCTCTGTAAACCAATTCACAACTCATACATGTTCATAATTCCTTCATAGTCTGGAGCATCATGTTAGCTAACCCCTTAGTTGTCTTTATCAAAGAAAGGAATGTTTCCTGTCTGAAAATAGTTATTTGCTGTTCAACTTGGCTTCCAAAGCACTGATTCAGCTCTTAAAAGGGTTAATTACCTCCTACTTTAAAGATTCTGCATTTCCAGGATGTCTATGAGGATAAATGTGAAATGTAGGAAAATCTCATTTTAGCTGTTGGAAAACTTGTTTCGGAGCATTGTTTCTGTATTTTTGGACAGTATAATTTGTTCCAGTCACACCCCCTAATCCACAAATTTAAACATTTCTAATCTCTTATGATTGAAATAAATTGATAATTTACTTTTATTTTCATCTCTTTCCATTCACGTACTGTTTCTAAAGCTTCCGTAAATATTTATCTTGGCATCATCGCGACCAGATGCCTTGTACGTGCCTCAAATCTTTTCACCTGCCTTTTATCTCGCAATGACTTCCAACCCAAGTTACTTGGAATAATTTGTTGTTATTTATTTAGGTTGATGTGCAATCCAGATTTAGCTATTAAACTGGTATAATTTTAAAGTTTTGGTTTATCACTAATAAATCTGTTTTTAAATGTGCATATTTTGATTTATAAAACAAAAGTTCATTTGTTCAGCTATATAGTAATATACTCATTTTTATGTGATATATGTTAGAGGCACTAAATTGACCACTGTGATACAATTTACTTTGTATGTGTGGCTTGAAATGATGTATATCAACCTGATTTTTCCTATTTAGTTATGAGTATCTGATAATCAATACACTGCTATTAAATTCAAGCCGGTGAGGACATTAAATTGTGAGATACCTCAGGTTGTTGAGGATTTTAAGGGGAAAATATAGAAGAATTGTTAGTAGTTAGGTGGGGAAATCAAGCATAATTTATAACAACAATGGTTGTATTATAGTTGTTTTCTTGTTTTAATTAAAGTTTGGTGCGAAGACCTGATAGTGTATTACAAATTTATTAGCAATGCGTTACTCACCATAATAACAGTGAATGGGAGGTAGTTCTATAAAATTAGGTAATGTGAAACAAAGAAATTAATTTATTTGACAATTTATGTTATAAGCATTGATTTTACTACAGATAGTTTTTTCTTATTGGTTAGAAAATGTTCCAGAACTAGTTAACTGCCAAATTATTGTTAAATTACTAAAATATTTAGTTATATTTTATCCCAAATAATAGATGCAGGATATTAGATTAAGCATATGATGTAATATGATTACCAAACAAAAGTGTTTTAAGGTATATATATATTTGATATTCTGTTCCACCACATCAGTTTATTATTTTAATGATTAATGTGCTCTTCATGAATGAAACAGAGGTATAATCATAGACTTACTTGTACAAATTATGAATTGGTCTCTCTTTATAATCACAATTATTTACGTCAATTCCAGTTTTGTGATTTTTGGCAATGGTCTACATAATTTCCTATAGTATTATCATGTTTCAGTCTAGCATTATCGGTGCTTTATGGCATGAATATTCCTGTTAACCTTCTTTTTTAACATGCTGAAGGAATACTTAGAGCATCATATGTGCATTGGCTTGGTGACAAAATTTGTGTTTTATGAAATAAAGTTGTTTTAGGTTAATAATGGTCGTTGTGTCAATATTCATGGTTTTCCCAAGATAAAATTATTGCTCCCTCCTGAATTTGTATGTATATTATTGTGAAGTTCTCTATTTTTCAGATAATTCTAGAAAACACTGGAGGCGATGATTCGGTATTGGTGACTATTCCTGACAGGTACAATAGTTTATGTCATTAAGCCATTACCACTTGATAATTAGACTCATGGTACCGTAAACTCTGATAAGACCCAACTATAAAGTGATATATAGATTATTCCAAATTAACATGCTCCATTTTTTTATCTGAAGACTGGCTGATAAAAGTTAATGTTAGCATCACAATGTTAGTAGTCTTCAGTGTTATATAGATGTTTTTCAGTATTATGTTACTTTTTCTAAACTGTTTCTGTTTGGGTCCTTAAATAACATTTAATATTAGGGTGCCAGAAGAGTCATATTATTTTTGGCATTGCTTGAATAGCGTTATTGAGGTAGCTGAATCACCCTGTAAGAAGTTTATGACTCTACATAACAGTTCTGGTATTCTCTTAAGTATTTGTGTGGCTGGTTCTAGTCCTACTTTCTAGACTACTAAATCAAAAATTCAGTCCTGTGGGCATCATTTAGTTAGTCTTAGCGATGATCATCTTTTGCATCTCAAGAGAAACAGTTTCTATATAAACAGAAGTGTTTAGAATTATGGTAGCATCTTTTTTACTCAATATACCTCTCAGATGTGAACCCATTATGAAGCACCATAGATTGTTAAATGCCCCTGAGATATCCACTAAAATACCCTCTATATAATTTTCATACTGTTTTTGATTGTTTGTGTCATCCTCTCCTGTCCACCTACTATTTATTGTGTTTCTTTCTCTTATGTTCAATGTGGCATTGAAGTTTATTTTTTGGTATCTTCTCTTGGAACTTTCTAAGCACATTTATTAATGTGCAATTTGGCTTCAAGAGGAATTTTTTCAGCTCCTAACTTTAAAATGATTCGCTCACTGTACTTCAATAGTACCAAAAATCTGCCTTTATAAATGCATTTGTTGAGAAGGTGGGAAATAATTATTACGCCAGTTGTGAGAAGACTTTTACTTATGTTCCATTTGGTCCAAATGCCTTTTTAGTGTGCATTCTATTGATCACCATTATTACAATTTTCATCCAGCAGAGCTGCTACATCTTCATTAATAGTATATCTTTTTATTTTGTTTCTTCCTTAAGATTGTTATTGTGGAATTGAAATTGTAAGTGATTTGGTTACTGAATCTCTCATTAGGTTGTTAAGAGCCTAATTCTTCTCTTTCTCTTTTTTTTTTTTTTTTTTTTTTTTTGTAGTTATTGTACTAAGGGAGCACAATTATTACTAATAAAGTTTTCTCTCACAAAACTCACACAGTATTTTTCTTTTACTTCTTATGTTGTATCATTAGAAAATAGTTTATCCTCCTGAAAAGTTGCTAATAGGCTACTTTTCTCTGTACCACTATATTGTACTGATATTCTTTTATCAGACTGACCTGCAGTTTATGAAGCTTCTTTTTCTCTCTTCTATTGGCTGTATCATCTATTTTTCTTGATGATATATGATGTTTCCTCACTCTCTTTTTTTTCCTATATCACCTCTTTCTTCATCATCAGACTTTGTTGCTTCTTGATACTGTTTCTTTTTGCTCTATTGGAATCTGCTTGTATTCTAGCCAGTTCATAGACAGTTGAACTCTGATATTTTTGTGTTATCATCCTCTCTCCAGCTATGATGCAGATTTGCTGCAATTCTATTGTTTAGTCATCAGTGATTGTGCTAGTACTTATCCTGTCATGTAAGGTAGGAAGGCTGCATGCTTGATTCCTGAAATTATATTGAGTCCCTATTCCCCTGTTTGATCTACTTTCCCAGAAAAAATGTTTTTGTTGCTGTTATTAATACTGGACAGATTCTCAAATTAGAATTTGTTTTTTTCTATTTTGTATTGGTAGGGACAGAACTCAAAGTAAATTGATAATACACTGAAGGGCCAATGAAACTGGTTCACCTGCCTAATATCGTGTAGGGCCCTTGTGAGCACGCAGAAGTGCTTCAACATGATGTGGCATGGACTCGACTAATTTCTGAAGAGCCAAAGAAACTGGTACACCTGCCAAATATCGTGTAGGGCCCTCGCGAGCAAGCAGAAGTGCCACAAAATGATGTGGCAAGGACTCGACTAATGTCTGAAGTAGTGCTGCAGGGAGCTGACATCATGCATCCTGCAGGGCTGTTCATAATTCTGTAAGAGTATGAAAAAGGAGGGGGGGGGGGGGAGATCTCTTCTGAATGGCACTTTGCAAGACATCCCAGATATGCTCAATAATGTTCGTATCTGGGGAGTTTGGTGGCCAGCGGAGGTGTTTAAATTCAGAAGAGTGTTCCTGGAGCCACTCTGTAGCAATTCTGGTCATGTAAGGTGTTGCATCGTCCTTCTGGAATTACCCAATTACGTCGGAATACACGATCGACATAACTGGATGCAGGTGATCAGCCACGATGCGTACATACGTGTTACCTGTCAGAGTCATATCTAGACGTGTCAGGGGTCCCACGTCACTGCAACTGCAAACTCCCCACACCATTACAGAGCCTCCAACAACTTGAATAGTCCCCTGCTGACATGCAGGGTCCATGAATTCATGAGGTTGTCTTGTACACGTCCATCTACTCGATACAATTGAAAAAGAGACATGTCAGACCAGGTAACATGTTTCGAATCTTCAACAGTCCAATGTCGGTGTTGACGGGTCCAGGCGAGGTGTAAAGATTTGTGTCGTGCACTCAGCAAGGGTATATGAGTGGACCTTCTTCTCTGAAAGCTCATATTGATTATGTTTCATTGAATGGTTGGCACACTGACACTTGTTGATGGCCCAGCATTGAAATTTGCAGCATTTTCCGGAAGGGTTGCAATTCTGTCACGTTGAACGATTCTCTTCAGTCGTCGTTGGTCCTGTTCTTACAGGATCTTTTTTCGGCCGCAGATTTGATGTTTTACCGGATACCCGATATTCACAGTGCTCTCGTGTAATGGTCATATGGGAAAACCCCCACCTCATCGCTATCTCGGAGATGCTGTGTCCCATCTCTATAATTCCACGTTCAAACCCCCTTAAATCGTGATAATCTGTCATTCTAGCAGCAGTAACCGATCTAACGCCAGTACCAGTCAACTGATCTCTTATATAGATGTTTCCAACCACTGCGTCGTAGTCTGAGTGTTTACATATCTCTGTGTTTGCATATGCATGACTATACCAGTTTCTTTGGCTCGTAAGTGTATATATGTTTTGCAGTTTAAGGAATTGCTATATTGTGTTTATTTGAGAACATACTCCATATCCTTTACAGAACTTAGCTTTTTTAGTAAGTCTTTTTTTTTATATACGTTATTAACTTGTATTGCAGACTTTTACTTTCCCTTGAGTAGCCCTGTAGAAATTGTTGATTCAGAGAAATGGTCATTTTAAGTTATGTATTAGTAGTTTTATATTAATTCATTAATACTATTTACACCACATTTTCTCCTATTTCATGGTTTTTTTACATTTATATTGAAATAAGGACAAATATTATAAAAATTAACTAGTTACCATGAATACACAGTATTATATATTACAGTTTGGTAATGTGAGATTATTAATGGACATATCCAAGCAGTGGAAATCTGCAGTATGTTTAAGTTTTAGTGGTAAGTTGTGTGTAGAAAGGGACTTTAGAAGTGAAAGGGTTACAACAAATGAGAAACATAAAAACTAATAAGAAACAAAAATAAAGTAATCATATTACTGAACAAGGTTGCAAGAAAGCTATTTACTATTTCTTAAAAAATACAAGTAGATTTAAATAGCTAAGAACTGCATTTCCTGAAGAGAAACAACCTGTACTGTGCAACACAGTCTTCATGAGTTTGCAGCCGGATATTTTCTTAAAATGATGACAACATTTTGACAACGAACGTTTTGACAATGCCCTCTGTTGTCTTTATCAGGTAATTATATCTTGCTTTTGATAACCTGGAAATCACTGTAAAGCTGCTGGACATCAGCAATCTCGAGTTGGGCTCTTCTACTCTGGTTGCAGAACTGCCGAATCAGCGCGCAGTACAAACTGCCCGTTGTTGCTAGTCGAGATCCCGTCTATAGACTGTCTCTACGCCACCCAATCATCGTGTCAAGGAACGATAGTTGCTGAAGATGGCGAAACAAGTGGCAGTGCAGAAGGGTCGAGGCCCTGTGCAGACGCAGTCACCAAGCCCCCCTATCAGAGAGTAGTCAGCTGTACCACAAACGATGCGATGAAGGCCAAGGTACGTTGAGAGACAAAGAAGAAAAACAGAGGGGAAAAAGGGCACTCTCTCTCTCAGCACAGAATTGTCGTGCATCGTCGAGACAGTCATTATAATGACATACGCCAGCAGACGGCCACTTTGCGTCATGGCTATATACGTGATCTGCTCCCCTGTTTTAGGATTGTAAGCATCACATGGAAAGGAGCCTGTTTCTCTGTTAAATGTGTTTCCATTGAGTTTTATTTCAATAACATCTTTTAACTCTCAAAAATAAGGGGTCGGTTTCATCACCTTCATATTTGCAAAGGGGGCATCCATAAATTACGTGAGGTGTTTTTCTGGATTTCCGGACCCCCACCCCCCCTCTGGTGAGACTTCGTGAGATCTGTTCCGACCCCTCCCCCTTTCTAGTGAGATCTGATCCGAGAGACCCCTCCCCTAGAAATCGCACTCGCAACTTTTTGAGACCTTTTTTTTAGGTCCAACCCTTCCAAAGCCGGTTACACCCCCACTTTTTGATGAAATATCCCACTATAATCGACTTTCCAGTCATTTGTAGACCTTTTTCTTTTTTTAGCTCTACAGTCCAACAGACATTATGAAAACCTCACGTGAGATATCCATCCCACCCCCCCCCCTCCCACTTGGTGAGATTAGGTGATATTTCACCGGACTCCCTCACCTAATTTATGGACGCCCCCAAAGTCTATTTTATGGCCTCTCGATAGTACGATACCGTTACCTGATCAAGACATGAGAGGTCGTTGTCAAAACGTTCATTGTTGAAGTGTTGTCACCATTTTATAAAAAATATCTGGCTACAAACCCGTGAAGACTATGTTGCATTTATACACCGCGGAAATTGGTGTTCTCAAACCTGTACTGTTTGTATTATTGCAGATTAAGACCTTTTAGGATATCTGTTATTAATTCTGATCTAAGACAGGTCTCAGTTATAGAGTTTAGATACAGTTGTATGCGAAAAGGGACCTATCAATTTTGTGTGCTGATTTCTTATAAATGTTGTAAGAATCAATTGTGGTATATAAGGAAGTGCGACACCACACCACCCCTATTCACTCTGCTTGCCTTTCATCATACTGGTAGCATTACAAGGGGGAAGCGAGATAAAGCTATGATGGCAGTAGAGACGGAGTGGGCAGCGAGATTTGAGAGAAATCTTAAATCTGTTGAGGCCACACCTGCATCAAAGAAAATGTTTGCAGATGACAAGAAATCCGAGTATTACAAATCGAATTCGGTGTAAGACTTGCACTGGGTGGACTATAGTAACTACAGAACATACTTGTTCAGGATTAATATGGACAAATACTATGTCTCTCCACTACCCAGCCTACCTTTCAGCCCACGCCTGTAGGAAGAAGGCTGGTGCATCGCCACACCGATACCGGAGGAAAATCAGGAGGTGACCCTGGTACACGACATGTCAGTGAACAGTGAGGCCGCCTTCAGTGCCGACATCGTCGCTGTAGATGAAGACCCTGTACTACCCATAATGATACAATTAGAGTTAAACTGGCTGTCCACGAAGCAGGATGGCATTACCATTCACGTGCATTCACGTGCTGGCTTGGCAACAACTAGGTACTGCTATATTTATCATCCACAGCGATCTAAAAGCGTTGGTGGGTCGTCTTCAGAACGACAACATCCCTTTTGGTACCGACGAGCTTCACAGGCAGGGCATATTGTTTGTCCGACGACTTCGGGTAGAGACAGAGGAGGAAGTCGTGACCGCCAAATTCACCGGACAAAGTGTGGAGTAGAGCCCCGTCAAGCTGATGCGGCGGATGGGTACAGATGAAAAGATTTCTCTGTATACGTTTCAGACGACAGATGATACTGCCAAGCAGACAAACCAAGACATTGATGGGGAAACCCGTTACAGTAGAGAGGAAAAGGCCGACGCCGCTGGAATTCATTCTGTTTTATCACTGTCAGGCTTACCAATATCTATTTAGGCAGTTCACGAATTCCGCGTGATGCCTGAGGTGTGGTGAGCGACATCGTGTTGCCGAGTGCCCAAATCCTTGGCACCAAACAATTACCACTATAAAGAAATAAAGATACATTCACTCACGATACATAAAAATGCAAAATACTAGCAATATATATTTTTCACACATTTTTAAAACCGGCGCTGTCAGCACACCATCATAATAGGAAGAAAACCAGATGGCCACTGTAAACAAGAGAGTAACGATAAGGTGCAATATTTTTATTTAGTTAAAGAGTTTAGTGGGAAGATATCTTTGGCAAAAAGGAGATTACTATGGCTATCAACCTCATAACACCAATCTAAATAGTAAGTTAAAAATAATTATTAAATGTATCTGTTTTAGGTTTATACTAAACATTATGTAATAAGTTTGTAAACAAAATGTAAATTTCAACATAGATTCGTCACTGATGAGAGGCAAAACGTGTATGGCATAAACCATTAAATATAACAAATGCATTGTCGTTATTTATGGACATTAACTTATGTATCAATTTATGATTCTGATATTGCTAGTACTATTTGTAGTGTCTACTTTTGAATAAGTTGGAAACTTTTGCATCCTTTTTCCTGCAATATAGCTATTGTTATTTCATTTTAAATTAAATTTTTATATAAAAAATTTCTGGTTTATATTTTATTAAATGCTAGGCAGTTTAGTTTCAGGTGCAGCAAGATCAGTAACTTAAAAACGCTAATTGCAACGGCTTGTAATACTAAAACATTTATTTAGAGAATTTATATCTACCAGTTTAAAAATAAATGTAATTATTATCTCTGTCAATTGTATTTTAATATTAGTCTGAAATATATTGTCATCCCATAATAACATGAGATATTTCTTTCTTTTAGGGGATATTCTGACTTTGAAAGTAATTTCCCTCCTTACAAGGGACATCTTTCTAAAGATGAACTTCAAAACAACAGCATAAATGACGAACCAATCACTACCAATGGCTGCAGTTCTAAATTAGTTTCAGAAGAAAATTATGAGAGAAGTCAATCGGGGGAATCGACAACTGCGTGTGAATTACGCGACACAGTTTCTATGCGGTCTCAGTGTCAAGAAACATATGAGAAAATTAGTGCAAGTGATTTGATATTTTCTGATAAAGATTGTGAAATATCTTCCCCGCGGTCTGTAAGTCCACAGGTGAATAAGATGACTAATTTGGTTGAGCGATCCTTTTTTTGTGAAATTTGTGGAAAATCATTTTATCAATCTGGGAATCTTAAATCACATCAATTAATTCATACTGGCGAGCGCCCGTTCTCTTGTGATGTATGTAGAAAATCGTTTACGCAACTGGGAAATCTTAAATCCCATCGAAGGATTCATTTTAATGAACGCCCGTTTTCCTGTGAAGTCTGTGGGAAAACTTTTACAAAAGCAGGGAATCTTAAAGATCATCAAAGGAGTCACTCAGATGAGCGCCCATTTTCTTGTCATGTTTGTAAAAATTCCTTTAAGTACTCTTGGAATCTTAAAAATCATCAGAGGAGTCATTCGGACGAACGCCCATTTTCTTGTGACTTTTGTGGGAAAGCTTTCTTACGGTCTCAGAATCTAAAAGAACATCAGAAGATTCACTCACGTTAAATTTAATTCTGTTGTGAAATTTGTTGAAAATCTTTAACATTGCCTGAACGATCTAAAAACAACATCACAATATATATAGATACGCCAGTTTTTTGTGAATAATGTTTTTTGATGGAGAACACTTAAAAATGATACAATGACTCATTACAATGGTACTGATAATGTAGCACTTTGTCCAAGCACAAGTGTCATGATTGTCAGAAACACTTTTTAGGAGACATCCGTGTACTCCACCTAAACATTTTATTAAATAATGAATTTCTATGCCTGTTTCTGCATTTATTGAGGTATGGCTACTAAGTCAGGAAAGTATTCCACTTTCTGTAAGGTTTTCTCTTCACTGTAAGACATGGAGCCACTATGTTGGAGTTTGGTAGAGGCTGGTAAAGGCTCTGGATCTTGGTTGTCTTGAGCTCTGGGCCAATGGTTGTCTATGCTTGTATGGTTGTGTCATCTGCATATTAAAGATCGGCTAATGACTAGCGTACTTAAGTGTTGATTCACATTCTGTTAACTGCTTCCAATCTGTTTTGTGCATGATATCTCTATCTGGTAGTGCAATGTCATTAATAAGATAAGGCAAAGTTCCCACAAAGATTTCAAATAGAATAGGGGCTAGTATACTTCCCTGTTTAATATGTACTGTGTTTGGGAATGTCCGTTATCTTTCATTCATGGAAGGAACAGTGGCATTCAAGCTGTGATGTAATGGCCAAATTATTCAGCTATATTTTGCATGGAATCCAACTACATGTAAGATACTCCAGGGCTCTTTGTTATTGCAGGATCAAGGAATTTATAAGATATATAGAAAACACATGCTGATAATGGTTTTGTGCTCTAGATTTACCTTGTTGTGTCTATCACTGAAGATTATACCATTAGTACCTCTATTTGATATAAAACCACATTCTTAAGCTAAAAATATTAGGCAGTTAGATATGATTCTTGGAAGAATTTTCCCAGCAATTGAAAGCAAGGATATTCCTAAATAGTTATAACACTGAGCCCCATCTCTCATGTGAGCAGGGATTGTTTCAGAGTGCCATATTTTTACGATATTCAGCTTGGTACTTCCTTTATTAAAGCACTTGGCATAGATTTCGTCTGTTCTAGTTGTTTTGTACCTTTTGTAGAATTTTCATCTTCTCCTAAAAGATGTTGAGTGAGTTTTTAAGGAATCATGGCTAGAGCTTTCCCTGGTAAGTTGTGCTCAGTTGAGCTATATTAAATCCTTTTGTAGACTCAGTAGTAGATTAAATGATATTGGCCGTTTGGAATAGATGTATCTAAGTAATAGGAAGAAAACGTTCTACAGCTAGTTAATAGCAAAGGGAGACATGCAGGTCCATCTCTGTATGACTTGGTAGGCACAGGCTTGCTGGTCACAAGTACTTTCAAGCTTATTATAATTCTTCATCGGGTAATAGACAATACGGGATCATTTTGTTAGTTTCTTGGTAAGGTTGATAGAATATTAAACAGGGGCAGATATGAGAAACTGAATTTATAGATATCAGAAGTATTGTATAGAGAAGGGCCTGAGAAAGGCAGTATAGGAGGAATATTATACCAACACAAAACTCATGAAGGTACTGAATCGCCATTAAGGGCATTATCGATCTAGCTGTTTCTCTGCTTGGATAAGAATGAAAGCTATCATGGGGTTGTTCCTATAGGCAGGTAATTGGAATTTCATTAGGTATAAACTTAACAGAAGGGAAAGAGTGTACTTTCTAAAATATTTTAACCCCCTCCTAGTTTTTTATGGGCTTAGAACTCTCTCTTAGGTCAGGGGCTGATAGTGATGGGCTAAAAATAATTGGCAATAGTACTGATTTCTAGAGCTGAAGCTGACATAACAAAAGTATCGTCATAGTAGGTGTGTAGTTATTCTGTAGTTAAAGAATTTATGATTTAAAAATAAAAAAATAATTAAAAAAGCTTGAAATATGTCGTGGGGATATAGTCTTAATCAAACATAAAATTAAATCTTTCACTTTTATACTTGTTTTGGCATATTCTCTTCATACTGACTCCTGTGTATATATATATTGAATTATTATAATAAAAGATGTTTCCTTTTTTACCAACTTTGTTAATACAATCAGGAAGTGCTGTTTATCACTATTGATTAATATATTTTCTTGTTATTTGTGATATTAGCTATTATTAAAAGTTAAGTCATTATTTGATGTAAATACATTTAGTAATCCAATAGGATATATTACAATATATGTTGTTTTATAAAAAAATTATAGCTTAATATTTGAATAAATAGTTTTTGTAAGTTTCTGAGAGTAAGTTTTTATTTTACTTAAAAGTCTTTTATAAATTGAATCTCTGGACCAGTTCAGAGAAGGATTAGGTTTAAACATGATTTATGACAGAATGAATAATTTTGAAATATTCACTGAGTTTTTTATGTCAATCTCAGAAATCATTATAATGGGTATTAAATTACTCCCTTTATAATACTTTTATGCACAGACAGGAGATCTATTAACATTCTAATATTGTATACAACCTCACTTGATAATGCTTCATTTTTTTTATTGCAGTGTTTTATGTTATCAATGTATTCTTGGTATAGTCTCAAGCATATTACAATTAATTTAAGAAGGCATTGCAATACAATACAAAACATTCATTTTCCATTGATCTGAATATAAGAGAAAGGCTCTGTCAGCTATGGAAAGTTGTCAATTTACAAATAAACAAAGGCATAACAAAATAATACCTGTACTAGAAGATGTACAGTCATAGTACATTCAACAATTATATAACAAAGTAATAAATATATCAGTAGACGTACAGATGTAGCATACATAGTACATTAATTATGTCAACTACATTTCCACAAGCTACTGGCAGTTTATTTTGTAGATACCTTTGAAATAAATTCTTCGACAGAGTAGGAGTTGTCAATTAAAAATTCTTTAAATTTTTTCCTGAATTTATTCTGATCATCTACTAGACATTTAATATGTTTTGGGAGTAAATTGAAGATATGAATCCCTCAAATCGGACCCCTTTTTGAACAAATGACAACGATTTGTAATCTTTGTGAAGATCATTTTTACTTCTAGTGCCATAATTGTGTATTTTACTATTTGTTTCAAACAATGTATAATTTGTGATTACAAAGAATATTAATGTGTTTATATACTCAGACGCTAATGTTAAAATCCCTAACTTCTTAAACAGCTCTCTACATGTAATTCTATTGCTAACCACACACATAATTCTTATTATTCGCTTTTGAACTCTGAACAATTTGTCCCTATGGGTAGAATTGCCTCAGAATATTACTCCATATGACATTATGGAATGAACATAAGCAAAATAAACTAGCTGCCTCATACAGAGATCACAAATAGCTGAAATTGTACAAACTGCATATGTGGCTGCACCCAATCGCTTTAGTAAGTCAGAAACATGTACCTTACATTTTTAATTATGATCAATATGCAAGCCTAGAAATTTCACACACTCTACCTCCTGAATGGACTGGCCTGCAAATTTTATGTCTATATCTGGTGTTAATCTGTGTGATATACTGAATTGCATATATTGAGTTTTATCAAAGTTTGAAGACAAGCCATTAGCTGTAAACCATAGATTCAAAGATATAATTTGAAATATATTCTAATTTAATTCATAAAATAACACCAATACAACTGTATAATGTAGGTTTACCTACATTATACAGTTGTATTGGCGTTATTTTATGAATTAATTAGAATATATTTCAAATTATATCTTTGAATCTATGGTTTACAGCTAATGGCTTGTCTTCAAACTTTGATAAAACTCAATATATGCAATTCAGTATATCACACAGATTAACACCAGATATAGACATAAAATTTGCAGGCCAGTCCATTCAGGAGGTAGAGTGTGTGAAATTTCTAGGCTTGCATATTGATCATAATTAAAAATGTAAGGTACATGTTTCTGACTTACTAAAGCGATTGGGTGCAGCCACATATGCAGTTTGTACAATTTCAGCTATTTGTGATCTCTGTATGAGGCAGCTAGTTTATTTTGCTTATGTTCATTCCATAATGTCATATGGAGTAATATTCTGAGGCAATTCTACCCATAGGGACAAATTGTTCAGAGTTCAAAAGCGAATAATAAGAATTATGTGTGTGGTTAGCAATAGAATTACATGTAGAGAGCTGTTTAAGAAGTTAGGGATTTTAACATTAGCGTCTGAGTATATAAAACACATTAATATTCTTTGTAATCACAAATTATACATTGTTTGAAACAAATAGTAAAATACACAATTATGGCACTAGAAGTAAAAATGATCTTCACAAGATTACAAATCGTTGTCATTTGTTCAAAAAGGGGTCCGATTTGAGGGATTCATATCTTCAATTACTCCCAAAACATATTAAATGTCTAGTAGATGATCAGAATAAATTCAGGAAAAAATTTAAAGAATTTTTAATTGACAACTCCTACTCTGTCGAAGAATTTATTTCAAAGGTATCTACAAAATAAACTGCCAGTAGCTTGTGGAAATGTAGTTGACATAATTAATGTACTATGTATGCTACATCTGTACGTCTACTGATATATTTATTACTTTGTTATATAATTGTTGAATGTACTATGACTGTACATCTTCTAGTACAGGTATTATTTTGTTATGCCTTTGTTTATTTGTAAATTGACAACTTTCCATAGCTGACAGAGCCTTTCTCTTATATTCAGATCAATGGAAATGAATGTTTTGTATTGTATTGCAATGCCTTCTTAAATTAATTGTAATATGCTTGAGACTATACCAAGAATACATTGATAACATAAAACACTGCAATAAAAAAAATGAAGCATTATCAAGTGAGGTTGTATACAATATTAGAATGTTAATAGATCTCCTGTCTGTGCATAAAAGTATTATAAAGGGAGTAATTTAATACCCATTATAATGATTTCTGAGATTGACATAAAAAACTCAGTGAATATTTCAAAATTATTCATTCTGTCATAAATCATGTTTAAACCTAATCCTTCTCTGAACTGGTCCAGAGATTCAATTTATAAAAGACTTTTAAGTAAAATAAAAACTCAGAAACTTACAAAAACTATTTATTCAAATATTAAGCTATAATTTTTTTATAAAACAACATATATTGTAATATATCCTATTGGATTACTAAATGTATTTACATCAAATAATGACTTAACTTTTAATAATAGCTAATATCACAAATAACAAGAAAATATATTAATCAATAGTGATAAACAGCACTTCCTGATTGTATTAACAAAGTTGGTAAAAAAGGAAACATCTTTTATTATAATAATTCAATATATATATACACAGGAGTCAGTATGAAGAGAATATGCCAAAACAAGTATAAAAGTGAAAGATTTAATTTTATGTTTGATTAAGACTATATCCCCACGGACATATTTCAAGCTTTTTTAAATTATTTTTTATTTTTAAATCATAAATTCTTTAACTACAGAATAACTACACACCTACTATGACGATACTTTTGTTATGTCAGCTTCAGCTCTAGAAATCAGTACTATTGCCAATTATTTTTAGCCCATCACTATCAGCCCCTGACCTAAGAGAGAGTTCTAAGCCCATAAAAACTAGGAGGGGGTTAAAATATTTTAGAAAGTACACTCTTTCCCTTCTGTTAAGTTTATACCTAATGAAATTCCAATTACCTGCCTATAGGAACAACCCCATGATAGCTTTCATTCTTATCCAAGCAGAGAAACAGCTAGATCGATAATGCCCTTTAATGGCGATTCAGTACCTTCATGAGTTTTGTGTTGGTATAATATTCCTCCTATACTGCCTTTCTCAGGCCCTTCTCTATACAATACTTCTGATATCTATAAATTCAGTTTCTCATATCTGCCCCTGTTTAATATTCTATCAACCTTACCAAGAAACTAACAAAATGATCCCGTATTGTCTATTACCCGATGAAGAATTATAATAAGCTTGAAAGTACTTGTGACCAGCAAGCCTGTGCCTACCAAGTCATACAGAGATGGACCTGCATGTCTCCCTTTGCTATTAACTAGCTGTAGAACGTTTTCTTCCTATTACTTTGATACATCTATTCCAAACGGCCAATATCATTTAATCTACTACTGAGTCTACAAAAGGATTTAATATAGCTCAACTGAGCACAACTTACCAGGGAAAGCTCTAGCCATGATTCCTTAAAAACTCACTCAACATCTTTTAGGAGAAGATGAAAATTCTACAAAAGGTACAAAACAACTAGAACAGACGAAATCTATGCCAAGTGCTTTAATAAAGGAAGTACCAAGCTGAATATCGTAAAAATATGGCACTCTGAAACAATCCCTGCTCACATGAGAGATGGGGCTCAGTGTTATAACTATTTAGGAATATCCTTGCTTTCAATTGCTGGGAAAATTCTTCCAAGAATCATATCTAACTGCCTAATATTTTTAGCTTAAGAATGTGGTTTTATATCAAATAGAGGTACTAATGGTATAATCTTCAGTGATAGACACAACAAGGTAAATCTAGAGCACAAAACCATTATCAGCATGTGTTTTCTATATCTTATAAATTCCTTGGATCCTGCAATAACAAAGAGCCCTGGAGTATCTTACATGTAGTTGGATTCCATGCAAAATATAGCTGAATAATTTGGCCATTACATCACAGCTTGAATGCCACTGTTCCTTCCATGAATGAAAGATAACGGACATTCCCAAACACAGTACATATTAAACAGGGAAGTATACTAGCCCCTATTCTATTTGAAATCTTTGTGGGAACTTTGCCTTATCTTATTAATGACATTGCACTACCAGATAGAGATATCATGCACAAAACAGAATGTGAATCAACACTTAAGTACGCTAGTCATTAGCCGATCTTTAATATGCAGATGACACAACCATACAAGCATAGACAACCATTGGCCCAGAGCTCAAGACAACCAAGATCCAGAGCCTTTACCAGCCTCTACCAAACTCCAACATAGTGGCTCCATGTCTTACAGTGAAGAGAAAACCTTACAGAAAGTGGAATACTTTCCTGACTTAGTAGCCATACCTCAATAAATGCAGAAACAGGCATAGAAATTCATTATTTAATAAAATGTTTAGGTGGAGTACACGGATGTCTCCTAAAAAGTGTTTCTGACAATCATGACACTTGTGCTTGGACAAAGTGCTACATTATCAGTACCATTGTAATGAGTCATTGTATCATTTTTAAGTGTTCTCCATCAAAAAACATTATTCACAAAAAACTGGCGTATCATATATATTGTGATGTTGTTTTTAGATCGTTCAGGCAATGTTAAAGATTTTCAACAAATTTCACAACAGAATTAAATTTAACGTGAGTGAATCTTCTGATGTTCTTTTAGATTCTGAGACCGTAAGAAAGCTTTCCCACAAAAGTCACAAGAAAATGGGCGTTCGTCCGAATGACTCCTCTGATGATTTTTAAGATTCCAAGAGTACTTAAAGGAATTTTTACAAACATGACAAGAAAATGGGCGCTCATCTGAGTGACTCCTTTGATGATCTTTAAGATTCCCTGCTTTTGTAAAAGTTTTCCCACAGACTTCACAGGAAAACGGGCGTTCATTAAAATGAATCCTTCGATGGGATTTAAGATTTTCCAGTTGCGTAAACGATTTTCTACATACATCACAAGAGAACGGGCGCTCGCCAGTATGAATTAATTGATGTGATTTAAGATTCCCAGATTGATAAAATGATTTTCCACAAATTTCACAAAAAAGGATCGCTCAACCAAATTAGTCATCTTATTCACCTGTGGACTTACAGACCGCGGGGAAGATATTTCACAATCTTTATCAGAAAATATCAAATCACTTGCACTAATTTTCTCATATTTTCTTGACACGAGACCGCATAGAAACTGTGTCGCGTAATTCACACGCAGTTGTCGATTCCCCGATTGACTTCTCTCATAATTTCTTCTGAAACTAATTTAGAACTGCAGCCATTGGTAGTGATTGGTTCGTCATTTATGCTGTTGTTTTGAAGTTCATCTTTAGAAAGATGTCCCTTGTAAGGAGGGAAATTACTTTCAAAGTCAGAATATCCCCTAAAAGAAAGAAATATCTCATGTTATTATGGGATGACAATATATTTCAGACTAATATTAAAATACAATTGACAGAGATAATAATTACATTTATTTTTAAACTGGTAGATATAAATTCTCTAAATAAATGTTTTAGTATTACAAGCCGTTGCAATTAGCGTTTTTAAGTTACTGATCTTGCTGCACCTGAAACTAAACTGCCTAGCATTTAATAAAATATAAACCAGAAATTTTTTATATAAAAATTTAATTTAAATGAAATAACAATAGCTATATTGCAGGAAAAAGGATGCAAAAGTTTCCAACTTATTCAAAAGTAGACACTACAAATAGTACTAGCAATATCAGAATCATAAATTGATACATAAGTTAATGTCCATAAATAACGACAATGCATTTGTTATTTAATGGTTTATGCCATACACGTTTTGCCTCTCATCAGTGACGAATCTATGTTGAAATTTACATTTTGTTTACAAACTTATTACATAATGTTTAGTATAAACCTAAAACAGATACATTTAATAATTATTTTTAACTTACTATTTAGATTGGTGTTATGAGGTTGATAGCCATAGTAATCTCCTTTTTGCCAAAGATATCTTCCCACTAAACTCTTTAACTAAATAAAATATTGCACCTTATCGTTACTCTCTTGTTTACAGTGGCCATCTGGTTTTCTTCCTATTATGATGGTGTGCTGACAGCGCCGGTTTTAAAAATGTGTGAAAAAATATATGCTAGTATTTTGCATTTTATGTATCGTGAGTGAATGTATGGTCAGTATGTTTATTTCTTTATAGTGGTAATTGTTTGGTGCCAAGGATTTGGGCACTCGGCAACACGATGTCGCTCACCACACCTCAGGCATCACGCGGAATTCGTGAACTGCCTAAATAGATATTGGTAAGCTGACAGTGATAAAAGAATGAATTCCAGCGGCGTCGGCCTTTTCCTCTCTACTGTAACGGGTTTCCCCATCAATGTCTTGGTTGTTGCTTGGCAGTATCATCTGTCGTCTGAAACGTATACAGAGAAATCTTATCTGTACCCATCCGCCGCATCAGCTTGACGGGGCTCTACTCACACTTTGTCCGGTGAATTTGGCGGTCACGACTTCCTCCTCTGTCTCTACCTGAAGTCGTCGGACAAACAATATGCCCTGCCTGTGAAGCTCGTCGGTACCAAAAGGGATGTTGTCGTTCTGAAGACGACCCACCAACGCTTTAGATCGCTGTGGATGATAAATATAGCAGTACCTAGTTGTTGCCAAGCAGCACGTGAATGGTAATGCCATCCTGCTTCGTGGACAGCCAGTTTAACTCTAATTGTATCATTATGGGTAGTACAGGGTCTTCATCTACAGCGACGATGTCGCACTGAAGGCGGCCCACTGTTCACTGACATGCGTGTACCAGGGTCACCTCCTGATTTTCCTCCGGTATCGGTGTGGCGATGCACCAGCCTTCCCTACAGGCGTGGCTGAAAGGTAGGCTGGGTAGTGGAGAGACATAGTATTTGTCATATTAATCCTGAACAAGTATGTTCTGTAGTTACTATAGTCCACCCAGTGCAAGTCTTACACCGAATTCGATTTGTAATACTCGGATTTCTTGTCATCTGCAAACATTTTCTTGATGCAGGTGTGGCCTCAACAGATTTAAGATTCTCTCAAATCTCGCTGCCCACTCCGTCTCTACTGCCATCATAGCTTTATCTCGCTTCCCCCTTGTAATGCTACCAGTATGATGAAAGGCAAGCAGAGTGAATAGGGGGTTGTGGTGTCGCACTTCCTTATATACCACAATTGATTCTTAAACATTATAAGAAATCAGCACACAAAATTGATAGGTCCCTTTTCGCATACAACTGTATCTAAACTCTAAACTGAGACCTGTCTTAGATCAGAATTAATAACAGATATCCTAAAGGTCTTAATCTGCAATATACAAACAGTACAGGTTGAGAACACCAATTCCGCGGTGTATAATGCAACATAGTCTTCACGGGTTTGTAGCCAGATATTTTTTATAAAATGGTGACAACACTTCAACAATGAACGTTTTGACAACGACCTCTCATGTCTTGATCAGTAACGGTATCGTACTATCGAGAGGCCATAAAATAGACTTTGGGGCGTCCATAAATTAGGTGAGGGTCCGGTGAAATATCACCTAATCTCACCAAGTGGGAGGGGGGGAGGGTGGATATCTCACGTGAGGTTTTCATAATGTCTGTTGGACTGTAGAGCTAAAAAAAAAAGGTCTACAATGACTGGAAAGTCGATTATAGTGGGATATTTCATCAAAAAGTGGGGGTGTAACCGGCTTTGGAAGGGTTGGACCTAAAAAAAAGGTCTCAAAAAGTTGCGAGTGCGATTTCTAGGGGAGGGGTCTCTCGGATCAGATCTCACTAGAAAGGGGGAGGGTCGGAACAGATCTCACGAAGTCTCACCAGAGGGGGGTGGGGGCCGGAAATCCAGA
>JARYHS010002391.1:0-70840 GCA_031002005.1 Vandiemenella viatica
GTAGTACTGATGATTCACCAGGAAAGGAGTAACTGAAAAGATCATCAATAGGATAAAGAAAATGTAAAATGGCTTTTTAACATCAGTGAGCATACATTAAGGAAACACTAGAGCATTTAACATCAAAATAGGCAAAACAGGCATCGGCACTAAGGCAATTTATTCGTGCTGGTAATGGATGTCATTAGTGAGCAAATCTGGGATGGTGGCAGAAGGGAACTCCTGACTTAGTAATCACAGCTGACACTGAAGAAGACCTACAACAGAGTGAGTCTCAGGCTATGGCAAGAAATATTATAGAAAATGTCAATATCAACACAAAGAAGACTGGTTAGCAGCAACAAACTATCATCAAGGGCACTAAGAGGATAATGCTCAACCTCTGGTAGATACATTTAGACATAATAAGTGCAGAAGGAAACTGGATTGGGCAGATGGAGAGATACAAGCTGGGAATGATATATGACTAAAATCCTAAAAGTAATATGTGTTACAATTATGGTAAGATGGGTTATCCTTTTGGGTCAGAGACATGGGCTTTGTACAAAACTAGTGTAAACCCGTGACCATTTTTGCATATCGTCCCGGGTCTAAAACAGTTCCAGTTTTTAAGGTCAACGAGTATGACAGGTTGACCTGATCTGGCCAAACACAAACTTGACCTGTGTTTCAACCTTAGGAAGAATAAAATCTCTAGAGCTTGAGGAACTTAGAAGTATGAATAAGGTAAGTAGGTATCCAACACGGTGTCAGAGCCGTAATGAATTATAGTAACTATTACTAAAGTACAGGAATTTGTTCGTGCGACAAGTGTCGCCAGTCCAGGCGTTGACCTAATTCAGGAGGACGTGGGCTCGTATCCCCACAAGGGCGTGCAGATTTCGGTTCTCCATGGTTTCCGCAAATCACTCTAGTTTAATTTTGGAATTTTCCTCTGAAGGTCACTACCGAATTCCTTCCTGTTCCCTATCCTCAGTGCTTTCCCACAACTAATGTTCTTGACATCGACAAGGCGTAAAGCGATGTTTCGTGATATCGGCAAGCGCTGATTCATAGAACAATGGCGTCGCTGTGTTACTTGCAGAGTGCGTTCTGATGTTTCCCAGCCTCTGCTGTTTCAGGGCCTAATATCCAAGTCCTTACTGAGTAGTGACGTATGCACGGTCAGGGTCTGGAAACCCCCTCTCAGTGCAGTCTTAACTGGCTGGTTCAGCGACATCGCAGTAAAAAAAAAAGACTGAAAAACATGCTAAATGGTTCTGGCAAGTTTCCCTGAATTGCTCGTGAGTTAGAGCCATTTCCGTACGAACGATCCGCTGCCCTGCAGCCAACCACAAACTCAGAAAAAGCAGCCGCTCTAATTAAACGAAGGACACATTCTGAAGCAACTTCCCGAAATTAAGCATGAACAGTATGAGAATTAAAACAATCAGTATAAATTGTTTTTTAATTAATATGAATTCGCCGCCTGCTGTATGGTAACGATATGCTGTTCTAGTTGCTCCTGAAGAGGATGAAAATAGTTACTGTAAATAGCGGCAGGATAAAATGGTCTCCCAGTGACACAAAAGTTGAGTGTTAGAAAATATATTACTTCGGCACATTAGCACTGCTTTGCTTTGATCAATTCACTGTTATGTCTAGAGACCAGCAACATTAACTAACAGAATAAATTTTATATTGCCACCAAGCTTAGTTTGAAATCCAACCGAAATTTGTTTATGATCGCAATTAAATCTGCAACAACCACCATTACTCAGCCAAGACACACACCCGGGTTTTGAAATGGAACTGTTGTATCCTGAGTGACAACTCAGAACAATTATTAACATAAATCAAATCCACAACAAAAGACTCTTGTAAAAATAAGATTAAGTGTTATGGGTTGTTTAACGACAAAAAAATTATGAGATCTTGCTCTGAGCCAAGCCTAAATCCTGCAGTGTGTATTCACTAAGCTTTATGTAACAGAATGAAACCATTCTAGGTGATGTGGATCATTCATTTAAAATAAATTTAAAAACAGGTGACTTGGCAATTATAAGTGAGATATTTTACTAATTATGTTGTAAAATTTCTACCAACATAAATACATTAACTATGATGACTTATCAATCTTACAAATACACAAAAACTGAAATTTTCATCGCTCCTCTTTCAGGTTTCAGAAGTCTCAGCAACAACAGAGAAGGAAAATGATGTGGGATGATATATATATTCAAAGATAATATATACTCACCACTCAACAAAGTTAATGAGAGGAGGGAACAGCAATAAAAACATTGTATGCATACATAAAACACGATATTTAAGGCTATGCCCTTCTTGAAGTAAAACTGAATCTGGGATAAAAACTTTCTATTAAGTGAAAGTCTTATGGTCGTACACATTTCTGCGGACTTTTGGAAATTATTTTTTATTGCCTTATTGTAGTAGTAGGTTGAAAATAGAAAAATAAGGTTTATGATCTAATCAGGTATTTGCCTTGGAATGACATTATGCTCATCATCTCATTGGAAATTTGTAGGTGCTATCTTGAGCATATTCGCTACATATGTGGCATGTTTTTGGCCTCAGATAGTGAGATTGCCATGGCCTTCAGTGTAATATAACTGTGAGAAATTCACACAGCACAAAGACTAACTGCATACCCATATTGAAGTCATGACTTCTGGGCAATGCAAAGGGTATTACGGGAGGAACTTTTATTCCTAAAGAGGTGAAGGCAAACTTCTAGCTCCCTAAATCTGGAGCTATTTGTCAAGGGAAAAGCCAGTATCATCGAGAAAAGTATTTTTAGATGGGTTGATCCCCTGCTTATTTTCTTTTTCTTTTTTAAAAAAAAGAGGAAAATTGAAAACAAAGATGGGAATCAGATATTTCTATCATGAAAGACTGAAGGGAAAAACAATAATGCGCCAGGCAATAAAAGGCTAAATGATTAGGTACAAAAATATCAGTTACTTGAGGGATTATGCAATATAAATACCTGAATTCTGGAAAAAATAAACTGTTAAAATAATTTAAAGAGAAAAAATAATTACATATAGATTCATACAAAGTGTACAAGGTATGTAACGTTTCAAGCGATATGTTTCCGCTAAATGCAATGAAATTTTCCAGCATTACATCATATAATTGGCAAAACTATTAATCTTAAGGATTCTTCCTTTTTTCTTATAGCTTTAAGGCCTTATAGAACTTGAGGTGATTAGTGGTGGAAAAGGACTGGGAGCAAGGAGCGGGAAGGAATGAGGCCATAGCCAATTCATCCTTCATCTGAGGTGATCTGGAGAAACCATGGAAAACCCAAATCCTGAATGGCCGCACAGGGATTTGAGCCTGCTGTGCTCTAAATAGGAAGGCCAGGGTGTCAACGCTCACCCTCCATACTTGGTGTGATTCTGCCACTAGTTAACGAAGTAAATGTTCCCCCCCCCCCCCTCTTGGCCATGACCACTTGCATATATGATAAAAGTAAATTAATCCTTAACAAATGTATCTGCCATTGAGTTAAATATTTTTAATAATACTATGAAATTGAATTACTTAGCTTCATTTGTGCCCAGAAAAATATAAACCTTTATTGTTCAATATCAGACACTCGCTCTGCTAATACTGAGTTTTATCAGTGACAGGTAAATTATTCACCATAGAAAAAATGACAAATGTTAGGGATAATAATCCACATTTAATACTGTAGCAAGTCTTAATTAGATTTTAAAGTAACATGAATTTCTACATCAGAAGCTTACTGTATAACACAAGGAAATACTTTACCTATCAGGAACAGGTTCCATTTTCATATTCTCTTGGTTCAGCATTTTCCAGCATATGCTAAAAATAAAAAAATAGAAAATAAATTAAAAAAATAAATAAAGATAAATACAATATACCAAACAATAACTACGAATATAATTTTAAAAAAGGAAATCAACAACAATAATAAAGGAAGTATAACAGCAATACATATACAAAAAGTTATTTAAAAAAAAAAAGTTAATGACCCTTATTGTTTGGTAACATTAAACCAAACATAAATACAAGCAAACAACATAAAATATTCAAGTACGAAACACTTTTTAAACTGAAAGTTTAGCTACTTTAGAATATTATCTAAACATACTCATCTAATAAAAGAAAAAAAATCCATAAAAGACTACAGTAAAACTGTGAATGTCTGTTTGTATAGCCATTTTTATTTATAAAATCGTCTGCAAAATTATCATATGTATATTAAGAATGAATTCTTTTGTATTACACAGGGTGATTTAGCTGGAATGGGAAGTAATGTAGGAGGTGGTAGAATGAACAAAAATTAGTAAAAAAAAAAGTTCATATATACACGTGTCTGATTTCCATTTGTTTTTGAGACACAAAGTGCTAGAATATTAGGAATAAAAGTAAACACAAGAGATGAATTACTCGCTCACACTTTAAACTACTGCAACCCCTTGAAAGTACACCAAGACGTACTCACAAGAGCCGCACGTACTGTTGCAAGAGATGCAAAGTGGATTGAGACTTTTAATTTAAACCTTATGTGTGTTTTGTATGAATACAGTACGTCAATAAGTTGGTCAATTTCTAAGGTTTATTTTAAGCTTAATATTCCCATGCCTGTATCACTAAAACAAATGGAAATTGTATACATGTTTATATGAAGCCTTTCTACTCAATATTGTTCATACTACCACCTCCTTCAATATTCATCTTTCCTCCTGAATACAAACAAACATCTAGATTATATAGTTTAATTCTTTGTCAATGTCTCACCTCTTGGCCACAGTGTGATTATTAGAACTAGGAGAGAATTGTCATCAAGCAATAAAGAATAAATAAATGAAGTGAATTTGGGGAACCATAGAAAACCAAAATCTGCATCCTAGGGCCTACGATTCATGAAACATCACAGTGAATGACATCACTGCTCATCCACCAGGTTCACTCAATCTGTCTGGAAATTTTCATTTACCAGTTTCAGTACTTTTCATAAAATTATTCGACATTTTATATATGAAATAATTGAGAGATATACGTATCTAACAAATAGAACACAGCTCATCTGGATAATTGGAAACAAAGGCAATTTACAACCATTGAGGGTTCCCCCCTTTTTTTGTCCATAGCATTTTGAAGGAATAAGCACAAAATTCACCTAATGTAATTTATAGAAACCACGGAAAAAAAAACTGGATGGCATAGCCAGGATCAGAACAGGATTCAAAACACATTCTACCAAATTAAGTATGAAGTATTAACCTTCTTACAGGCAAAGTAAGCTTCTTCAATGGCAAATGTCAGTTATGGTGATTGTAAAAAAATATAGTATATAGGAGGAATCAAACAAGAAAAATAATCCGATAAAGGACTACAAGAAAGCTGTAACTGATTGCATGTGTAGCCTGTTTTTATTTATTAAAGCCAATGCGAAATTATTATATGTATATTAAGAATGATCTTTTTGTATTATACATGGTGAATCAGGAGGAATGGTAATAATTAACATTCAAAAGAAGGCAAACACTACTACTAAACTGCTATTCAAAAGAAATGTAAATATTATTTAAAAAGAATTACCACTCACTAGGAAATGCAACTAACATAAACTACAAAAGTACAATAGCATATTACTAAAAAACTAAGGAAGGATGATGAAATATGACCCAACAGTTACCAGAAATGAAGACGGCTGGTAATGACGAAAACAAACAAACAAAAACATACAAGAAAAATGCATATTTCGGCATACAGTCTTATTCGTGAAGAAGTGAGACACCAGGTGGAGTCAGATGTATGTTGAATGGCGTCGCCAGCGCAGATGGTAGTGCAGGAGGTGGGGGGAAGCTCAAGTATTGGATCGATAATCATTGATGGTATATTCTAATTGAAAGTGGTAGACCAACATAATAAATAAGTGTGAACACACATATAATCAAATTTTTAAAAAAAAACTATAGGTAAAAGATAAAATATTAGAAAGATAAATAGTAGAGATAATAAGTGTTGTGTCTGGGGGAAGGAATTTATAGGAGATTGAACCTGGAGGATGTCTGGAGTCCAGGGTAATTCTGATAGGCTAGTTCCCATGTACGTAGTTCAGATGAGGTTATTTTATTTGGGAAAACTTGGATCACCCTAACTGAGAAACAAGTGTTAAAATTATATAGTTTGTGGGGACTGGCATGTTTTGCAACTGGATGGGCCTCATTGTTAGTATATACTGTCTGCCTGTGGCCATTCATTCTGATAGCAAGTGGGTTAGTAGTGAGGCCTATATATGAGCTGCAGCAATGGAGGCATGTAAGTTGATATATGACGTGTGTTGCCATGCAAGTAGAACGACCACTGACGGGGAATGTTTCGCATGTGGTATGATTGGAGTAATTGGTAGTGGTGATCATTAGTGAATGATGATGTAATACATCTGGAGAAACAACAAGAAAATCATATAGATGATGGTAACTCCACTGTTGTACTAATTCCATGACAGTAAAGTACGGAGCTCCATGCTTAATGTATAATTGACAGTCAATGGCCTATCAGGAGTAAACTGCATCTTTAGTGTAAATAGTGATATCCTCAGCAGGTCAAATTGATATAATCATCACAAGTTCATGGAGAGATGTTATAATACAAACTCAGTGTTTCGACAACAGGGCATGACATAAAATCGGTGTGTTTTCATAATGCCTATACAAACACAATGTCCTGTTAAACAGTACACAGAACTGTAAGGAGAAAAGGGTCTATTGGAGATCGCGATTCCGCTACAACAACAATAAATAATATCGTTGTAATACTGAAGTAGTCAGTCGCAAGATGTATTATTTTCAAGAAGTAATTCCATTGTAATACGGCCTGGACCGTTATTTTCAACCAGAAATTAGGTTGTAATATAGCCTGGACCAGCAAGAAACCGTTAAATGTACTTCAGAAATATTTTCTAGCGAAGTCTTGCATTTGACCACTGCAGTATTGTGATGCCAACCAACTACAGGTGGAATCGCGATTTCCAGTAAACCCGGAGAAAAAGCAGTGATTCTTACAGAAAAAAAAAAAAAAAAAAAAAAAAAAAAAAAAAAAAAAGGTAAAAAAGTGAGGATACACATATAAATCAAATTTGAAAAACCATAAGAGAAATATAAAATAAAAGGATATAAGAAATATGAATAGTAGAGATAATAAGTGTTGGGTCTGGGGGGAGGTATTTATTGGAGATTGAGGCCTGGAGGATGTCTGGTGTCTAGGATATTCTGATAGGCTAGTTCCCATCACACAGTTCAGAGGAGATTGTGTTGTCAGGGAAAACTCTGATTACCCTAACTGAGAAACAGATGTTCAAATTATTGATTTTGTGGGAAATGGCATGTTTTGCAACTGGATGGGCCGCATTATTAGTATAAACTGTCTGCCTGTGGCCATTCATTCTGATAGCTAGGGGATTGGTTGTGAGGCCTATATATGAACTGGAGCAATGGAGGCATGTCAGTTGGTATATGAGGTATATTGTCATGCAAGTAGCATGAAAAATGATGGGGAATATTTCACCTGTGGTAGGATTGGAGTAAGTGGTAGTGGTGGTCACTAGTGAATGATGATGTAAGGGAATCACGATCACCAATAAACTTCGGTAAACAAGAAAATCATATACATGATGATAACTCAATTTTTGTACCAATTCCATGAAAGTAAATATGGAGCTCTATCTTTAACAGTCAATGGCCTATCAAGAGTTAAATTCCATCATTAGTGTAAATAGTGATATCCTCATCAGTTCAAATTGATATACTCATCACAAGTTGGTGGTGAGATGTTATAATACAAACTCAGTGATTCAACAACAGGGCATGTCATAAAATCGGTGTGTTTTCATAATGCCTATACAAACACAATGTCCTGTTAAACAGTACACAGAATTGTAAGGAGAAAAAGCAATGATTTTTTACAGCAACAAAAAATAAAAAAAGGAAGTGAGTTGAAGTTAGAATTATCTTTGAGCCATTCAGAACCTGATAAGAATAGTTAGTTTGACCTCAGAATTGTTTATTTGTACCAGCTGTAAATTACCAAGACATACTAATGTCTCAAAGCACCAACAGTGACAGTAACACGAGCAGACACAACTTAATTTAAACCACCACTGAGGCTGCAAGAGGTGAAACCAAATTGTTCTCATCATGAAACAGGATCTATCAATTAATCTCACTCCTTGGGCTATGGTTATGTGTCAATTGCAGTAAGGAATAGCACATTACTTGTTACAATTCACCCACATAACAGAAAGGAACTTCTATGTTATATCCTTGTATATATTTGAACGGAAATATTTAAGTAATATTTTTTACCTTATCATCTTCAGTTATTACTAGCAAGTAACTAAAGAGCAAGAATTTTCCAGGACCACCACAACTAACTGGAGCAAAATATAAGTCAACGGTTTGAATCATATGCACAACATTACATTGAGAAACAACCCCTACCTAATGCAACACATGTGAATAATTTATCAGTAGACTTGTGCAGCAAAATTCTGTTAGCAACATGTAGATACTAACAAATGTGAAATCTATATTGTAGCTTAGACTGAAAAGTAAAACTTTCCAATTTTCTGACCATTAAACACAAAAATGTATCAGTCAGTCACATTCCATTGACTAGTAAATATTAAATACATTTTAAGAACTTCATATTTAACTGAAAATGGAAAGCAAGATACTCAACACAACTACAAATAGGAGTCCGTCAGCTGAGCAGAAACATATTCAGATAATCAATAAACACAGACGAAAACACTGATAGCAGTCACTGCACAACACAAAACTAGTAAATGGCATCTCAGTTTTAATTCCCATGCCTCTGATTCTTTTCATACAAAAAAAAAAAAAAAAAAAAAAAAAAAAAAAAAAAAAAAAAAAAAAAAAAAAAGAATTTGCGTAGTAATTGCTGCTAAAAGGACTTTTTTCTTCGGTTTCGTCCGCCGATTTATTACAGTTAAACGCTAACAAACATCGTTTAGTTACTGTAAATGCATTTGTTCAACTTTTCTTCAGACGATCAAACACAACTTATTTACTGGTATCCTGAACATCATGTGTGTCCTGCTGTTAAGCTGTGCTGTTCGACTCCGTAAGCGGCTTTAAGCTGTGAACCTACCTCTTCCAGAATATACACAGCATTTATCGGCTCCATATCACCTGCTTCTGTCGTCTTGAGATAGCAAAACCCAATACAACTACACAACAAAATAACACGCTCTACGAGAACAGCTGATAGGTTCAGCTACAGAGATACTTAGTGTTCCAGACCAAGAATTTCACTCTTAATTTCTGCTGCTCACTTACTAAGATCATTGCTGTCTGAAATCTAAATGTTTGCCAGCCTTTCCCTAATTCGGTCGACATATATAAAATTTACGGGTACGACAACAATTCATTTTTAAACTAATTTGTGAAAATCCAAGATTCAAGTTACATCCAAATATGTTCACTCAATTTCTTTATATTTCACTCTTCTCATACTAATTAGAAAAACGTTTACAAAAAATTACTTTTAATTGCGATGAACCTTAACTCCAAGTGGCAATTTTAATGTAACTTGAATTTGTATATTCGATTTTATTTTTAATTGCTTGAGTTCAGTTGAGACTAACTGAATTTATTTTGCGAGGGACAGCTTCCTCCAGTGGTAATTACAATACACCATCCAGCTATTTTTATTATATTATTATCTTTATTATATTGTTAGTATAGTGAATATTATCTTATATACTTTGAGGGTTAAATTCCTCCACCCATCTACTTTTGCCAATTACGAATTTAAAACCCTTCGGCCTTATAATAAACTATTCATCACTTCCCACTGTAATTCATTACAATCCTTGACACTGCACATGTTCCCAGTCCCTAATGCATGACAGTTCAGAGTCGAGCGTCCGTGGTTATCTTTCCTTTGCATCACTACTCACAATTATTACATCCTATATATGTTCTAGTTCATGTAATTCTATAAAGTTTGCATATTTTGTTACTTATTTCATTATACTTCTACGATTCTCTAGTACTAGTCTTATTACCGTTTTTTTTTATATTTTTAATTTCAACCTTCTCCTTCCCAGTTGTGCCACTATTAGTTATTGTTTCAGTAGTGTTATGCATTTCTTTATTATTTTTCCCATCATGGATCTACAATATCTCTAACCTAACAAAGGCTAACTGAGCCCAGTGAACCAGTCATCACTCTTATGGCATGCGCTAACAACTCAGAAAATACTCCTTTGCCCCTTCTATTTATTCATATGGCACGCCTAATAAAACTTCATCTACCAAGAGTGTCAACAGGCAAACCCAGAAGACAGAACCTTCTACCCAGGTAGTACCTTTGTTTACACGCTTACCCACCTCACTATGTGGTTCTACTGTGGCTGGTCATGGTGACTTAGTACCTGCATGAGTTGAATATACTGTGTAACTCATATTTCCTGCATCTCCCACTACAACTACTCTGACGTCATAAGTGAACCTGTGTCCTCTATATCCTGGTACAATGTTGCACTATGTTTCGAAAAACTTGTGACCTGATGGCCTGTGCCTAATTCATCCTGATGGCTACTAACTAGTAGCGGAACTATATTCTTCTTCCTCCTCCTTTCTTTCTTTGCAACTATATGATGCTCTTCTCCTACCAATTCTGGTAACCTGTCAAACCCATTTTACCCTACTATTTCTGAAGTGTCCTGCATCTTTATCCTATTAATTGTATTTTTCCCACGACCAGTTACCAGCTCCCAACTATCCTTCTCATCCTCGTTAGTAAGCCCACCATCTATTCTTTCTGCCTCCATAGTCTGAGCCTCTTCAAGCTGAGCCTCTACACACACGGCATGTATATTGCGGGTCTTCACAGGCTGAGCCCATGCAGGCCTAGCCTCCACATGCTGAGCCTCTACACACTGGGCCTCCACAGGCTGAGCCCATGCATGCCTAGCCTCCACAGGCTGAGCCTTTACACACTGGGCCTCCACAGGCTGAGCCCATGCATGCCTAGCCTCCACAGGCTGAGCCTTTACACACTGGGCCTCAACAGCCTGAGCCCATGCAGGCCTAGCCTCCACAGGCCGAGCCTTTACTCACTGGGCCTCCACAGCCTGAGCCCATGCAGGCCTAGCTTCCACAGGCTGAGCCTTTACACACTGGGCCTCCACAGGCTGAGCCCATGCAGCCTTAGCCTCCACAGGCCGAGAATCTACACACTGGGCATGTATATTGCGGGTCTTCACAGTCTGAACCCATGCAGGCCCAGCTTCCACAGGCCAAGCCTTTACACATTGGGCCTCCACAGGCTGAGCCCATGCATCCTTAGCCTCCACAGGCCGAGAATCTACGCACTGGGCATGTATATTGCGGGTTTTCACAGGCTGAGCCCATGCAGGCCTATCCTCCACATGCTGAGCCTCTACACACTGGGCTTCACAGGCTGAGTCCATGCAGGCTTAGCCTCCACAGGCCAAGCCTTTACACACTGGGCCTCTACAAGCTGAGTCCATGCAGTCTTAGCCTCCACAGGCCGAGAATCTACACACTGGGCATGTATATTGCGGGTCTTCACAGGCTGAGCCCATGCAGGCCTAGCCTCCACATGCTGAGCCTCTACACACTGGGCCTCCACAGGCTGAGCCCATGCAGGCCTAGCCTCCACATGCTGAGCCTCTACACACCGGGCCTCCACAGGCTTAGGCCATGCAGGCCTAGCCTCCACAGGCCGAGCCTTTACACACTTGGCCTCCACAGCCTGAGCCCATGCAGGCCTAGCCTCCACAGGCCGAGTCTTTACACACTGGGCTCCACAGGCTGAGTCCATGCAGGCTTAGCCTCCACAGGTCAAGCCTTTACACACTGGGTCTCCACAGGCTGCGCCCATGCAACCTTAGCCTCCACAGGACGAGAATCTACACACTTGGCATGTATATTGCGGGTCTTCACAGGCTGAGCCCATGTAGGTTTAGCCTCCACAGGCCGAGCTTCTACACACTGGGCCTCCACAGTCTGAGCCCACGCAGGCTTAGCCTCCACAGGCCGAGAATCTACACACTGGGCATGTATATTGCGGGTCTTCACAGTCTGAACCCATGCAGGCCCAGCTTCCACAGGCCAAGCCTTTACACATTGGGCCTCCACAGGCTGAGCCCATGCATCCTTAGCCTCCACAGGCCGAGAATCTACGCACTGGGCATGTATATTGCGGGTTTTCACAGGCTGAGCCCATGCAGGCCTATCCTCCACATGCTGAGCCTCTACACACTGGGCTTCACAGGCTGAGTCCATGCAGGCTTAGCCTCCACAGGCCAAGCCTTTACACACTGGGCCTCTACAAGCTGAGTCCATGCAGTCTTAGCCTCCACAGGCCGAGAATCTACACACTGGGCATGTATATTGCGGGTCTTCACAGGCTGAGCCCATGCAGGCCTAGCCTCCACATGCTGAGCCTCTACACACTGGGCCTCCACAGGCTGAGCCCATGCAGGCCTAGCCTCCACATGCTGAGCCTCTACACACCGGGCCTCCACAGGCTTAGGCCATGCAGGCCTAGCCTCCACAGGCCAAGCCTTTACACACTTGGCCTCCACAGCCTGAGCCCATGCAGGCCTAGCCTCCACAGGCCGAGTCTTTACACACTGGGCTCCACAGGCTGAGTCCATGCAGGCTTAGCCTCCACAGGTCAAGCCTTTACACACTGGGTCTCCACAGGCTGCGCCCATGCAACCTTAGCCTCCACAGGACGAGAATCTACACACTTGGCATGTATATTGCGGGTCTTCACAGGCTGAGCCCATGTAGGTTTAGCCTCCACAGGCCGAGCTTCTACACACTGGGCCTCCACAGTCTGAGCCCACGCAGGCTTAGCCTCCACAGGCCGAGCCTCAAGGATCCTAACTATTACAGGCATTTTTCTCATTGTTTCGATCATTTCCCTGATCTTTGAAACCTTGATGGGAGTGCCTCATTTATTTCCAAAGTTACCTTTCCAGTACATATCCACTAAAACCACTTAGAAAACTTGCTACAACACACATCATTCGCCACGTACGTGTATAAGGTACCATATTTTTTATGCTTTTTTTTTTCAAGTAATTTTAATGCCTTTAAAATGAAATTTAAGTAGTAAAAAATAATATATACTCATACCTCATTGTGTAAGCTAACGGCGGATGTTGAAATCAGTCATTCTTTTTTCTTTTCAAAAATATTTTATGTAGGATATCCGAGTCTTAGATTTCGCTGCGTCGTGTATCGCCAAGCCCCGTGTGCAGGGTGGTTTTGGCTCTAATGGTGAACAGCTATAGTCGGTAAAATAACCATTCTCAAACAATCGCAGGATTTAAATAAATGAAAGAGTGACACTCTGTTGGATGAATTCGACTTGATGTGTAATGATTAATACTTACTGATGCGCGGCCACGTAATCATTCTGGAGGACGCGGGTTCGAATCCCTGTCCGACCTCCTAGATTACGGTTTTTCCGAGTTTACTGCAGGAAAATAGCGGGTTTGTTCTTTCAAAAGGCCAAGGGCGAAATCCTTCCACTTTCTCACTCTGAATCGTTCCCAGGCTATAATGACCAAGACGTCGACGGAACGCAAAGGTATAAAAAAAGACACCCATATTCGCTAGCTCTGCGCCGTCAAAGTATTTGAAACATTTGTTGACTGTTTCAAACAAATCCGACTTTTCAACAAAATGAGAGTTTATTTGCTAGCTGCTTCACGCATCATCTACACCGACATCAATAGAGTCTGAATAGGAGTGGGGACAGGGGACGGGAAGGAATTTGGTAATGGCCTTTTAAAGGAACCATCCCGGCATACCGAAATCTCATTGGCCAGACGGGAATTCAATACCGCGTCCTCCATTCCAAGTTAAATAAACAGTCTAACACAAAGACAACTTCGAATAAGCATTTCGGGAATTGATGTTCTCTCCTGTGTACGGAGATATAAAGCAGAGAAACATTCCCGAATTCACTTAACACGTTGAGAGCATACGTCACGTTGTTAGTATTAGAAGACAACACAGAAACAAGGTTTTCAAAATTCAGATTAGTTACAGGATACACCTGATCGCGCTCGGAGCAGTGGTACCAACTGAACATGAAATTGCGCCTAAACCTCGTTATACTAATTCAGTCATTCGATTGAGCACACGCAGTGGCGAAGCTGGGTCAACAAGGGCCCCGGTGCAAAAAAATTATTATGGGTCCTCAGGCCAGATGGGCGACCTTTTTTATTTGCCGAGAAGGCTCGTGGGCCCTCTGAGCTGCGCTTTGGGGCCCCCAGAGGTGCGCCTTGGGCCCCCAGAGGTATACTTGGGAGCCCCCCGACCGAAGGGGCCCTGGTGCACTGCACCGCCTAACACCATAGTAGCTACGCCCCTCAGCACACGTACAAAAATTAATTTTCTCATATAAATATTAATTTCAAATACGTATTTAAATTTAAACGTAAAAATACAGGGCGTTCGCCGGGAAACGCAACCCACTGTTAGCACTACAAGGAAGAAACTGCTAGCGGCGAGCGAGCGGTCAGCTCCCGGCATTTTTCGACCGTCGGCCGCGGACTATTTCATAAACTTGTATGTGCTAAGCATTTAAATGTGACGTAATTCATTAGCTTACCTTATAAAAGATGCTGGAAGTGTTGACACTCTTGTGTAATGCACATTTCACATCTTCTGAACATATTTCGAGACACACGCTGCCCTAACTGACTTAATGATTTTTTGGGTGACTGTTCTAGTCGAAAAGCGATATCGTCAATTTTCTCCTCTGTGAGAATACGGTTGACCGACAGTCTCTTTTTGTTAAAAAATGAACCCGTTTCTCTTACTTTTTTAACCAGACGCAGAATTGTTGATTTAGCTGGCAGTAAAGCGCCAGGATATTCGCGACGAAATTTACTGCGACACTTTTTAAACGACTTCTTCTTCACATATGTATCGTAGAGAAATATTCTTTGTTGCAAACTGTAACGTACCATAATTTTACTCACACTCAAACACGGTACAGATTAGTAAGAGTATGAAGCCCCAAACCAGCCAAACCGCAAAGAAACGTTTATTCACAACACTGATTAATAAGAGACTGAAGTCACAAACTAGCTACAATGCAAAGAAACCGTTCTTAACAATGTAAGGGTCACTGCACTGCACTGTTGGGGCAGCGGAGGTGTTAAACAGTGCGGTGATTCACGGTGCCGCGTGGCGGAAACTGCTGGCCCCGCTGTCCGAGCAAGTTGCCGACGGCAACAGACTGGGAGGGTTGCGTTTTCCAGCGAACGCCCTGTATTTGTTAAGTATGATAATGAATTATGATTTTAAATGACTCAGACTGAAAGTAAAACTAAAATATGTTAAAAATTTGGTGAGTGGTACGTTGCTGGCAGCATGTTTTATTTTTACGGACATGATTTGAATGTAAAGCTTGAAACCTCAATACAGTTATTGTTGTCGTATTTCTCATTCCGGGACTTAGATGTTAAACTGCTTTCAGTATTCCACAAAGCTATTGTTTTCAAATAATTCTGAAACTTTGAGCTCAAATTAAGCGAAGGTTTGGAAATAATGGAAACAGAAAGTTATCAGTAATTATAAGCAATAATTTCAGTAGTAAAATTATGGAACCTTGGGACTGAATTTGAGACACGTATAGATGTATTTTGGAGCTGTCGTTCGCTATTTTGATCTTCTTTTCCTTTGCCTGGTCGTGCGAATAATTATTTTCGTAAATGAATAACATTAAAGACTCTAACGGAAACATACCGCCTGTCAGATGATTCAAGACCAGCTCGCATTGTGTTAGTAGTTACACAGTGTAAACCTGATGTAACTTACACGGCACTCAACAACAAAAGTCGTCATAATTTGTTATTACTTCTAATATCTCATAGGTAGAGCGTTCTGGTAGCTCAGTGCCTAAGCGCTTGCTATCAAAACATTCGCTGCTCCTGCCCCGGGCACGAATCCCGGTAGGCGCAGGAACTTTAGAGAGTTGTGTTTAATCATATGAGCTATGCCAGGACGCTCCGTGGTAACCACGGATTCCACGTTAAACTGTAGGTCCTAGAGGAAAGGAACTGGCCGTCCTACCTCTGACACAATGGCTTAGTATGCCTCCTTCGGGAGGATACAACCAACCTTCGGGTTGTGGACTAAGTTAAGTTTTAGTATCTCATAGGTACCTATGCAGGCCCGTTTAAACGATCCTCGCAGTGTAACATTTATCGAATTCCATATGCGTTAACCGAGCGTGGTTGGTGAGTGGTTAGCGTTCTGGCCTCGCATTCGGGAGGACGCGGGTTCGAATCCCCGTCCGGGCATCCAGAGTTGGTTTTCCATGGTTTCCCCAAATCACTCCAGGCGAATGCAGCGATGCTTCCTAAAAAGGCCATGGCCAAATTCCTTCCGGTTCGCTGTTCCCTATCCTTTTCCGCCTCTAAGGGAGCGTCCATAAAGCACGTCGCTCCACTTTGGCCTCCTGTGAATCCCCTCCCCCCCCCCACGTAGCCTGACGTGGCTTTTTCATCTCCCCCGCCTGCCCCCCCCCACGTAGTACGTAGCTTTTTCTCCTTTGTTTCCAGAAGTCATTTTGTACTATTTTTTCTTGTCTGACTATCGTAAATTACATACGGATTTAATTAAATGACAGAAATAAATGCTGTTGTGTGTTCTGAACCTCATTTTAACTGTGACAAATAATATGAACTAAAAGCTACGTGGCCTGGCTCGGAACCCCCCCCCCCCCCCTCACGTAGGCGAACGTAGCTTCTCAGCCAACCCCTCCCTCCCCCTCTTTAGACAGAGCCTCGTAGTTTATGGACGCTCCCTGTTTTGTGCTGAGTTCATAAGAATTACTCGCTGTGCGATAACCGAAACCCGCTTCAATTCCCTTGAAAGAAAATTAAATAAATGTCGTTGCTCTACTTATATACGGTATGTCCTCGCTTGCTGACAGCCATGTTGTAGTCGTTATGTTTTTACAGCGCAATTTTAGTTAACTTTTTATTTTTTTCTTTTTAACAGCGTCTGTACTGCCATTTCTATAATACAAGCCGTAAACCCGAAATACATGTTCCTCTAAAAGTTACGATATGAGCCCAAAGTCTTTCCCAATCAGCCTGTAATGTGTACCAACGCTAAGAAGAAACGAAAAAATTTACAATTTTTCGATGGCTTTTAGTGTTTTTTTTTTATTCTGGCTTCACGTCTCGTCGATATCGAGTTCATTAGAGGCGGGAAAGGACTGGGAACAAGGAAAGGGAAGGAATCCGGCCATGGGATTTTGAATCAACCATACTTGCATTCAAGTGGAGTGATTTTGGGAAAATTTTGAAAAACCAAATCTGATGCCCGGACGGGGACTCGAATCCGCGTCCTCCCGAATGCGAGGCCAGAACGCTAACCACTCACCCACCACGCTCCGTGCTTTTAATCTTGTAACAATTCAAGATCCATCCAGAAAAATAATCCACCATAGTATATCGGCCAAGAAAGGTATAAATAAGCTGGATTAGATTGTAGTGATGTTGCGGTAATATACCTGGATAAAACCTCATCGTGTTGCGCAGTGCTAAGCTGAACACTGCACGAATCCACCAACAGCCGAAATTCATTACCCACGCCAAGAATCTGTCAGACACGTTTTGTGTATTTAATTGTCACCATGGGCGTATCCAGCGAGGGGCAGAGGGGAGCTGCTGCCCCCCCCCCCCCTAGAAGAAAAATTAAGTTGCCTTCAGTACGCTTCGACGAGTGAACAACTAGTTCAGGAGCACTTTGGGAGAGAAAGATTGACTGGATTATGTCTGATGAGTGTGCATCGAAATTTCGTGAAAGAACACCTTGAGATATTGACAAACAAAATTATTGAAATTGAAAATCCGAGGCAATTAATGTTTACATAAAAAACTAACTGATTTACGATCTTAATTAACTACATAGTAGGTCCTTAGATTAAGTAGTTGGGTTACTATATTAATCAATGATAAAAATAGTTTCCTGAATAGGTTTGAGTTTGATTTTGTAATGTCATGTTTCAGTCCCCCACCCAACTTCCTCGAAACCAAAATGAGTTGCCCCCCTCTAGTTCTGATCCTGGATACGCCCTTGATTGTCACGTCAAAATATTAATGAGAAGTCAGCAAAGAGCGTCCAAACAGCTACCAGGATAGTTTTAAGTCATAAAATATGCCAGGTCTGAAGTAAAATTTATAGCCTGTAATTCATAAATGAAAATCTTCACATGTGTTTCCCTTAGAAATGTGTGCCAGTAGAAGGACTTTATATTATTTTCAATGTGAAAATTATTTTTTTAAGTGCTTTTCACCGAAAAATAAGTGCAAGTTCTGCAGAAAAATGAATTCGTATTACGGAATCTTTGTGTATAAATAATTATTTAATTCAACAAATACCACACAGTAATGAAGAGAAATGGATGTAGGGAAGAAAATGTGTTGGTGGGTATCGAACCCCTGACCTGTTGGCCTCAGCTGTTTCGCTTCATTACTGAGTAATAACGATGCTCCAAACGAAACTTAGACGCAAACCGCAGCTGCTAACACAGACACAATATCCCTGTTGTGTTTGTATTGGTGAGCTCAGCTGTTTGTCGCGAATGCTGACCACCAGTTGCTCTCCTAATAAACAAATATTCAGTCTTTTATCTTTTACTGTATGTTGATTATGTTTCTAGGTACTATCATGGATAGAAAATATTATTTATTGTCGTTATTAACATTCTTGTAAGCCTTCTTTAATTTGGGACAGGCCCAATATTGACATCGCTTTCGCTACATTCTTCATCTCGCGAGACATGCATTTTCTTTCAAGTATAACTCACTGTCCATTTTATAAAAAAGAGCATCCAGTTCACTTGGCCTTAACGCTTCGCATCTACCACACAAAATGGCGCCAAACCACACAACACCCACCATGCACCTCTCGAGTTTAAGACACCGAGTGTGGTGGTGTAACGGTTAGCGTCCTGGCCTCACATTCGGGAGGAAGGCGGTTCGAATCCCCGTCCAGGCGTCCAGATATAGGTTTTCCATGGTTTCCCCAAATCACTCCAGGTGAATGCCGGGATGCTTCCTTCAAAAGGCCATGGCAGAATTCCTTCCCATTCCTTGCCCCCCATCCTTTCCCGTCTCTAAAGACCTCGCTGTTAAGAGACGTTAAGCAGTTTTAAAAAAAAGAGTTGAAGACGGATGATAGAGCTGTAAAATCTGCTTCATTTTCAAGTAACGATATCCCGCGAGGCTCGTGCTTAACCGTTTGTCTACTTTGGAGAATAGTAACCGTATGCGCATATTGCAGTCTACGCTAGCATACTCGGGTGAGATTTCATTAGCAACAGTTGGCAACACGGCCTCGCATCGCGTATTTCCGTGTCGCCTCGCCCAGGACAAAGTTCAGACCCGTAAAAACCAATTCCATATTGGATTACTTTGCAATTTCCTTTTCCTATCGGCATTACAGTTGATCACGTGACTAAAATCCTAAATACATCCCTAACCCACAGAGTGTCCAGGAATGAAAGGATAATCCTGAAACCGCACTTCATGTCCTACTATATTACAAGATTTCATTTTACTAAAAGTCTCACCAGTTTAGAAATATTGATTTAAAAAAAAAAAATCGAAACATGTTACTTTCTCTGTTTATTCCATGCCATTTCTACAAATTAAGACTTTTCGAACCCTGTTTTTTTTTTTTTTTTTTTTAATTTAATTAAAGTATTTGAGTCATCTATAACGTTCTTTTTCTCCTTAAAAAACAAAAATCTTAAATGTTATAATTATTTTATACTTGTTTTAAACTGATTGTTTTATGGTAGTTCAATCTGCAAAAGACACCATTGTACATAATAAACTTATAGTAGAAAGTTGATGATAATGATTTTTTAAAAAAGGAAGTTGTTGCCATGGTGTGCATACAAATTATAGACAGAATAAATGCAAGTAATATTTTTTATTTCGTTAGCACGGTTCAAAAAGTCTTAATTTGTAGTAATGGCATGGAATAAACTGAAAAAAAGTCACGTTTAGAAAAAAAAATCAATATCTCGAATATGGAGAGACTTAACTAAACTTTTGTGATATAGTAGGACATGATGTCTGGTTACAGGATTATCCTTCCATTCCTGAACACCCTGTATAATAACGGACAAATAATCAGCATTCTATAAAGAACATTTATTAACACAGCGTCTGATCAAATATTACGTCTCACTTCTCAAACGAATTAATTTTCTGCATCCAGCGTTGTGGTATGTCAATTTTAATTCTAATTTCATAATACGAATCAGTTTGGAACTACGGAATTCAAACTTGTCGATTTTATAATTACTATAATTTTGTTATTGCAGACCTCAAAAAACAGTTAAATGCAGAAACAGATCAGCACCGTTTAGCACTTGTGCTTAAGCAACAGTCCGTGATTGTGTTAGCAACAGTTGGTAGCCCTGCGGCTGTTACGCTCCCTGCCTTTGTCCCCCCAGGCAGCATCAATCTGTTTGCATATTTTAGTTCACTATTTTCAAAGTTACACTGGAGAAGATTTCATAGCTTAAAGTACGTCATCTCTATCGTCAAGCATTATTAGCAAAGTCGAAATTAAAGGAAATTCGTCTTTACTGATGGTCAGCGTCCTGGCTGTTCCATTTAAGGCTCGGTCACACGGGGCGATTTTTATCGCTGCGACTAGAATAGCAGCGATTAATCGCTTCGTGTGACAATGTAATCGCTGCGATTGACCCTTCTAGCAGCGATAAAAAATCGCAGCGATGAGAATTAAACATGTTCAATTCTCATCGCTAGTAGCACGCGATTGTGGTGGTCACGTGACCCAGTGGCCGCTACACAGCGTTGTTGTCGCCTCGTCTGACAGCTCAATCGCTACTCATTTCATTATTGTCCGACGTTCAGCGTTTTTTTTTTTTATTTTATTTAATTCCATTTTTTAAATTTTTTTGTCATTATGGAAATCTGGGAAGGAAATGTGACCAAATGGTTGATTTTTATGTTCTTTTATGTTTATCGGAAGGAGTGTTGCACACCAATAACAATAAATAAATTAACAATAATGCGCGAATAAAATCCTTTGAGTAGGTTTTTTAATGAATTGAATGACACTAGACTGATCTATCCATCTGGCGAAAATCTCAGAAAAAATTAAGAACATTAAGGATGCATACAGAAAACAATTTAGCTATGAATAAATACTCCACAGACTTCAGGCTATCACCACTTCCCATGTAACATTAGTTAATTTCTAGTTTGGTCTTACATAGAATCGCACCTCTTGTCAGTGTACCTTTATCGTAAGTTGAGGAGCAACTACTTCAAGTATTTTATCAAAATTTCCTTCAGTTAATCGTTGAATATTTCTGTAGGCTTGTGGATCCTAGTTCTATCAGAAGAAACGCAGAAGCCTCAGCTTTTTCTATTCGTCTAATCCAGTAGCGGACCCATTTTCTTTTCTTTTTAAAATTTAATTTAACCAGTGTTTACTCAATTCAGCATTAGCCGAAAGAATCAATCGACGCGGTTTGTACGATATCATAACCAACGAATGAGGTTGATACATTACTTCTCTAGCCTACCTAATCGCTCAAACCAATCGCTCCGTGTGACTGGCTAATAGCTGCTACTAATCGCGGCGATCATTCGCCGCGATTAGTAGCAGCGACAAAAATCGCCCCGTGTGACCGAGCCTTTAGTGTGCTCGCCCCCCGCTAGCCGTCACGTGTTGCATGGCTCACTAGAAACAAAGTAATGGCGCATCCGGTGAATTATTTGAATTTTGAACGGATATAAAACTTGTAACAAATGAAAAATGTGTATTAAACCACAAAAACATTTATTGATGGCAGTGATACGGTGTACACCTTTGTCGAAAAATAAAACAGCTTTTATATCGAATAAGTGAACTTACATATTGTAAAAATATGAACAAACCTGCGATAAATCAAATTTTGGATATTTTTTAACGCCAAACATTACGAGATGAAGTGAAAAGTGAGAAAGTAAATTTATGTAATATCGTGTAAAATCAATTCTTACACCACTCTTTTTCATAACTCTATTCCTCACTAAAAATGAAATTTTTAAAACATATGCGTGTTGTACTTTTTGAAATATTTAACCGTTGTAGATGATCTGTTTTTGTTACAATATAGGAGCAATGACATTGATAACTGGCTTGGATTAACCAGCGAATGAGTAACTGTTATTGAAATAAGCAACGCTACAGAACTGCTGATATTTCCCTACGTTAATATTGCCACAATATAGTCAGAGCGACATATTGACTCCTGTGTCCTCTGGATTCCGCGGCAACAAAATCAAATGGAATCGTGTGTCTCTTTTTTTTTTTTTTTTAAATGGCTTTTGGCAGCTGAGGCCATACAGCCAGCTCAATGTGTTATATTAAAGCTTCCAGTGAATCAGTTAAATCCAGTGTTTATATAGTCTTCAAAGTGCGGACGCCACAGGACGGACAGGACACACACACAGACACACAACACTTAACATCCATGCCCGCGGCCGGATTCGAACCGGCGACCTTCGGCACGTGGAGCTAGCACTCTAGCCCCTACGCTACCGAGGCCGGCAATGTGTGCCTTTTCTTCGCGAACTTAGGAGCTGTTCAACTATTAACTGTTGTTTTTCGGTGCCGTTCCTGATATGGATGTGTCTATTATACGGACCGAGCGTGGTGGGTGAGCGATAATATTTCGGGGGACTCGGGTTCGCAACCATGTCAGACCATCCAGATTTTTACTTCTTATAGTTCTCTAAAATCCCAAATCTCTCCAAGTGAATGCGGAGATGGATTATATATATATATATAGGACATGTGCGAATCCTGTCCCTTAGTCCTTACGTACCTGTGATGACGTATAGACCAGGTTATTATATTTTCTGATTCCGTCTAATTAGCTAATGGTATAGTCGCAGGCTGCATATTCTGTTGAGCCATATTGCATTCGGTGCTTTGCTTGAACGCCTCCATTACGAATCAGTAATACAGAAAACTGCTGCGGTATTTGCATGTCACGTGTCTTCACTGTTTTGTTTATTATTGTTTATGGTTTTACAACTCGTCGACGTCGGGGTCATTAGAGGCAGCCTGGGATTGGGGACAAGTAGCGGGAAGGAATTCGGCCATGGCCGCTTCAAGAAAGCATCCCAGCATTCGCCTGAAGTGATCTGGGGAAACAATACTAAACCCAGTTCTGGATACTCGAGCGGGGATCACAACCCGCGTCCTCCAGACTGCGAGGCCAGAGCTCACTACCACAAGGGGGCGTCCATTAATATCGTGAGTTGAAATGGGGGGGAGGGGTCAACGGAAATCACACGTGAGGTTTGAAATTCTAGTAGAATTGTAGAGCTAAAAAAACGTCTATAATTGACTCGAAAGTCGATTGTAGGGGAGTATTTTGGTCCCAAGACCGACCTTGGGGGAGGGGGCGAGGGGTATAACCGCCTTTCGGAGCATGAGACCTAAAATAAGTTCTCAAAAAGTTCCGAGGTTGATTGGTAGGGGGGCGGGGTCTCGCTCAAAATCACACGTCATTTTAGTTGGGGGGGGGGGGTTCCGACGAAATCTCACGAAGTGTCACCAGAGGCAGGGGGGGGGGAATTCCGGAATAACACATCATGACGTCACTGCTCCTCGAATACGTCACACGACTCGTCATAAAAACAGAGCAGAAATTCAGTTCGGAAAGTAACCGTTAAACCTTCAACTATTTTCATCATACACTAAGCACTCGGCATAAAATTAAGGAGCCTTACAGTGGATGAAGCATCTCGGCGTGGAATGATTTGACGAAACAACGGAAAACTCAAATGTGAATTGCTGGACGGGGATTCGAACCGGCGTCCTTCTGATTGCGAGGCACCACGCTCAGTGCGGATGTATTGTTGAAGCTTGTAACACGGCGGCTTAGTGACGCTGGCTCTGACAGTCTAATTCCAAATTGGATTAACGTCAAACTGTTTATTTGACACTAAAATAACAAGGTTTGCAGTTCTGTCCCAATTCCGTAAAGTTTCTTAATCAAATCCCCAGCTAAGTAATAATTATTAAACAGTGTTGCTTCATGTTTTATCTATTATACGATAAATAGCGCAAACAAAAGTATGTTGTACCTATTTCCTTGCAACGTTGTCTCGACTCAGCGCAACAATCAAGTGCTCGCCAGACCGCTAAATCTCGCTCGTCAGCTGTTTTAGACCGATAGAATCCAGACAGGTCGCGCATTGTGATTGCGTTACTACCAAAAATTTGTCACCCATGTTACGAGATTCCCCCGCCACGTGCTTTATGGACGCTGCGCCGCGCGGCAGAGTTCTCCAGGCGATGCGGCGGCCGTCCCACAGCTGCACTCCAAGTCCAGCCAATCAGCTTCTTTGTTCCAGCGCAGTCTCAGCTGATTGGCTGACATCGCCCGTGCCGTTACTTTCGGCCAAATTTCTGTGACGGCTTCCTGAAAAAATGCGGCGCATCTGTCTATATTACGCAGTGTCCAGCTTAAATACGATTTACACAACGATCCGTATTATTTCAATTATTTTTACATTTGTTAAATTATTACAGTACGGTCAATTTTAAGAATAGGCCCGTTTACACGTACGCGCCAAACTGCCGGTATGGAACGGCGCTCCGGACTGCCGCGCAGGAGCGTGAGGTTGGACCGTCGCTCCTGGAGCGTGCGACGAAACATGCTCAACACTCCAGTCGCGCGCGCCTGGACTGCGGGTTGGAGCGTACGCGCCGAAAATGACCGTTATCCCGTGGCGCGTGGACTTTCCGCCGGGTTGGAAAGTTTTGTAGACGGTCCAGCTTGCAACATTCGGTTTTCAGGTCGTTGTTGTTTTTATTAGTTGTGCTTGTGTTTATAAGAAATGACATAAACTAAGCAATATGAGCTGCTTTACATTTTTTTTTTTTTTTTTGGGTACAGAAAGAATTAACTAAACAAAGTGTATATGGGCGGAAAGATGGCACCAAACTAGAGATCTATATGGACACATGCCTCTTTAGTGATAGCAACGGGAAAATAAATGACCCAGATGATTTAAAAAATTGTCTACGAAACGACAGTTCCATATATAACTACATTTTAATTTCATTAAATTGCAATGGAGCGCACGCTTCTGTGGCAATTTCCCTACACACCCAGCTTCCCCCTTTCCTGCACCCACCTACCTTTGCCCTCTACAAATTTTAACGTTTTTGGTAAATTGTTCATCATTTCTCTTTTTTAGCTTATTCCAATACCTGACACACTTACCTAAAAAGGTGAAGTTATAGTATCTCCACAAATATCAAAACAGGACACAGTCATGAGGAAAAGCATAACTGCAGAGTAATGTTTGCCTTCTACTCTTCGTTTTTTGGCAACTGAAATATCCCTCCAAGATTTGAAATTACTCGCATATATTTTTCTCAGTTCTTTTCGAATTGCCGCCGAGTTTCTTGAATCCTTTCAGTGACGAAATCTTTGTTTTCATTTTCACATACATTTACCCTGCTGAATTCTACTAACTAATCATATTTACGATCTTTTTTTTGGTTTTTATTTTTGTAGTCATTTGATTTTACCTTCTACAAACATAGAAAATTCAAGTTCTATAAATCTTTCCAAATTATCTCTTGACCACATTTCTCAAGATTTAGATTTTTATCTGTTAAAGCAGGGTAAAGTTAAATAAAGTCACCCAGAAATTCCAAACAACAACGAACAAGTACTGATGCATCAAGACTGCAGACCGACAATGCACTGCCCCGTTAGACCTGCGCGCCAGATGTGCGTATTCGGAGCGCGCGCCAGGCCTCTCTGACCACCGAGCATTTACACGTACAGGACTGATGTGCGCGCCTGGAGCATACGCTCCAAAACCGTCGGAAAAAACCGTGCCTGTAAACGGGCCTAATATGTAGCTATTGTTTCGTAGAACAGTCAGTTGATCCGGCCTCGCCATAAAAAACTGTTTAAAAAATGCACATTTCGTTCTTTTTGTCGTAATCACTGACAGGGAGCGTTCATACACTACGAGGCTCAGTCTAAGATGAGGGGTGAGGGAGGGGTTGGCTGAAAAGCTACACTGGGCTACGTGGGGGGGAGGGGGGTTCCGAGCCAGACCACGTAGCTTTCCATTGACATTATTTGTCGCAGTTAAAATGAGGCACAGAACACACATCAGCATGTGAATATTTACTTCCCTCAGTTAATCACCTCCGTACGTATTTTACGATAGTCTGAAAAAAAAACAGTACAAAATGTCTTCTGGAATCAATAGGGAAAATAAGCTAAGTGCTACGGGGGGGGGGGGGGGGGGAGGGGGGTGGCGACAAAAGCCACGTTGGGGTACGTGTGTGTGGGGGGGTCACGGAAAGACGAGATGGAGCCACGTGCTTTATGGACGCTCCACAAGATGTTTAATTAGTTAGAAGAACGTTTACTTTCATTAATTTCATATTTTATCAGAAACAAACTATTTCCGCAATCTTTCTAGTTAGAGTAAAGTATATATTAAGAAAAAATTATGATACTTTATAATATAGTTGGCAACCCTGCTGGCATTGTGTACGTTGATGACTAGCAAGTGTAATTTTCTCACGTCAAACTTTCTCCTTCAACTTTTCTATAAATAACAAAAACTTTAAAATCATCACCAATGAAAAGATTTTTTGGTGTTATAGATTTCCTACATTACTGTCTCGATCTCTGCGTAATGTTATTCATAACTACCAAATACATGTTGCATTGTTAATTTTGTAAAGTCTTGAAAGTAGTCGTCATTGAACTAAATTCTATCGTTCAAATACTTCATTTAAGTTAACGAGGTATCATTACATTAATACGAAAGAAATATGTTGTACAACGCACTTATGTAACACGAGTGTGCAATGAAACAACGGGGAACCCCCGGGATCTCTGCCAGTGTAGTTCCCGCGTCTGCCGCGAGAGCCCTCGCTTGGTGTGCTTGTCGCCATTGTGTCGTGTCGCGTGGTGGGGCTGCAGATAATCTGGTGTGTTCGCACTTTCTTAACGCATTTCAGTGTTCAACAAGCGTGTATTAGCTGGAAAACTAAAACAGTGTGACGTCACGAAAGAGGATTCGACACACAATAATATTATTTCCAGCGTATTTTGTTATTTTCTTTGCGAGTTGTGATTTCGTCCAGTGCCGACTTTTTGGATTCCATCACAGGTGAGTGTGGACAGCATCCTTATGGATTCTCACTTTGCTTTGTCTGCCGCGAACTCATAGCTTGTGAACTGTTTCATCACAGAAATTTCCATTTGCTCCTTGTTGCAGTTTTTACTTGATCGTAATGTAAAATTTCGGGAAATCTCGGGATATGAAAATTACCGTAATTTGTGTAGTTGCGGCTGTATAAAATATTTCCTTCAGATATTCTTGAAGTGGAACAAATAAATGTTGACAGGACGACAAATCGAAATATGTTTGTGTTTTTCAGAGTTTTTCTTCCATGCTTTGAGACAGCTTTAAGCGAAGACACACAATAATATATCTGCCCTACTTCATTTCCGAAGCCAAATTTCCGGTAGTATCATTTTCGCAAAATAATTAAATGTGCGATTTTCCACAAACTTGATATTTCAGAAAAGATTTTTTTTTCTCCAATAAGAAACTTATTACTCGATATAGAATTTCATGAACGGAACAATAATTTAAATTTTTCAAAATTTACTGGTATGTAACAGTCTGTACATTATTTAAGTGAATTCTTCTTTTATTGTTTTGATATATAATCAGCATTTCTCAACCTTTTTCAACTCCTGCATCAGTAAAATACTGAAAATATTTATTTTTTCGTGTTTATATTTTTAACTCTTTCTACAAATTATAGAAACATACCGCTGTCCGTACACACCTGCGCCTACAACAAGGGAGTCTCCATCAACCACGTGGCTCCATTATGGCCTCCTGTGAATCCCCCCTCCCCACGTAGGCCGACGTGGCTTCTATCTCTACCTCCCCCCCCCCCCACACACACACACACACTCCGCACGTTGCACGCAGCTTTTTTCCCCACTGATTCCAGAAGACATTTTGTACTGTTTTCTCTTGCCAGACTATCGTAAATTACATACAGAAACCGATGGTGGTGGTGTAACGGTTAGCCGTTCTGGCCTCGCATTCGGGAGGACAGCGTTCGAATCCCCGTCCGGGCATCCATATTTGGGTTTTCCATGGTTTCCCCAAACCACTCCAGGCAAATGCCGGGATGCTTCCTTCAAAAGGCCATGGCCGAATTCCTTCAGATTCCTTGCCCCCCCCCCCCCATCCTTTCCCGTCTTTAAAGACCTCGCTGTTAAGAGACGTTAAGCAGTTAAAAAAAAAATACAGAGATAATTAAATGAAGGAAATAAATATTCACGTGCTGTTGTGTGTTCTGTAGCCCATTTTAACTGTGAAAAATAATATGAATGGAAGCTACGTGGCCTGGTTCTGAACCGCCCTCCCCCCCCCCCCCCCCGCTTTCCGGCGAACTCCTCACCTCCAGTAGACCGAGCCACGTAGTTTATGGACCACGTGGTTCCATTTTGTCCTCCTGCGAACTCCCCCTACCTCCCACGTTGCCCTACGTGGCTATTTCCTCTACCCCCCCCCCCCCCCCACCCACGTAGCACGTACCTTTGTTCCCTTTTGATTCCAGAAGATATTTTGTACTGTTTTCTCTTGTCAGACTATTGTAAATTACATACAGAGATAATTAACTGAGAGAAGTAAATATCCACATGCTGTTGTGTGTTCTGTTCCTCATTTTAACAGTGACAAATAATATGAATACAAAGCTACGTGGCCTGGCTCGGAACTACCCTCCCCCCACTTGGCACAGCGTATCCTTCCAGCCAACCCCCCCCCCCCCCCCCCCCGGCACCGAGCCACGTAGTTTGTGCACGCTCCCTAAGGCGTTGAGAAAAAGTCATCTACTTAATCATCAAAGCAACGTCGAACAGTGGTTCAGGATTGGAGTATAGTGGACATTCGACCTTACGTCATAATATCGATACAAAAAAATTGTTTTAGGTAACATTTCCTGTGCTGATGAAAAATTGTTATGTTCAGTTTTTGATAGAAAAAAAATGAGTCCTTCACACTTAAAATAAATAAAAAAAAAAGTTTGGGTGGAAATCTTTTTTTTTTTTTTTTTCACTTCCCTATATTAAGCGTCATAGTCAAACCTTATGCAATCGTAAGAACCTATCCTACTTAATATTACAACATAAAAATTTCTAGCGTATCCTTGCCGCTTTAACCACAGGGCACAAGGGAATTTCATGGTTAAAATATAGTGGACACTGGAACAAAAGTCATAATATGGATCCAAAAAAAATTTAACATAATAATTTTTAATCAGCATTTTTGTTCGATATTATGACTAGTTCGAATATTCGCTATATTTTAACCATGAAATTCACTTGCGCCCTGTTGTCAAAGAGGCAAGGATACGCAATAAATGTTTATGTTATAATATTAAGTAGGATAGGTACTTATGATTCCATAAGGTTTGACTATGACGCTTTGATATAGGGCAGTGAAAAATAAATAGATTTCCACCCATACATTTTTTTATTTTAAGTGTGAAGGACTCATTTTTATCAAAAATTGAACATAATAATTATTGATCGCCACAGGAAATGCCCTACCAAAAGCATTTTTTTTTTTTTTTTTTTATCGATATCATGACGTAAGGTCGAATGTCCACTATATTCCAATACTGAACCACTGTGCGCCGCTCCTTCCACACCGACTGGAAACGTATTTAGTGAATATTCTGGAAATAACAGATTTTTGCCGTAGCTGAAATATTCTTTTTGTTTTCAGAAGGTTTGGCTTACCGCTTATAGTCTTAAACAGTTCGAGTACGGTATTCATTTTATGGGAGCAATTTTACTAATATATATTTTTGTAGTGGTATCCTAATTTGGATTATAGTTAAATTTTTCATATTTGCGTACGGCCCACCTTTCACACCTCTGCTCTGCATTATTTAAAAGACATCTGCGCAAATCCTGTGATGAACTCTTGTTTTGAAAATCTTTTTTTTTTTTTTTTTAGTGAATTCAGTGTAATATACAGCGTGTGTTCTTAACCCTGACCGCTAGTTTAACCTTTGTGGCGACGTCTCACTGTTGTGGTTGTTCTTCTCACAGTTTTCGCCACACATTTCTACCTCGCCTCATCAGTGATGATTTTCTCCAGTATTTTCCATCTGTTATTTTGTCTGTTTTGTATTATTTCGTAGTTGCAGCATCATTCCCGCTCGTGTTTTCTAACTGGTGTTTGTAGTTGCGTGACCATTGATTTATATTTGTCGATGCTGTGTTTTAGAGTCTCCTGTTTGTCTACGCGACTAGTTGTATTTACTATTGTGTTAGCTGTTTACGTTGTTCTGCAATAGTTTTCCCGTGACGTGACGTCAGTTTAGTATTACTACCAGTCTGGTCACTCTTTCCACTGCTAACACTAAGTGTCGGGTAACGCTGCAACGAGGGAGCGTCCACAAACTACGCGGCTCGGTCTAGGGGAGAGGGGCTCACTGGAAAGATACGCTGGGCAGCGTGGGGGGCGGAGGGGGGGGGGTTCAGAGCCAGGCCACGTAGCTTTCCATTCATATTATTTGTCAAAAGTTAAAATGAGGCACAGAACACACAACAACATGTAATACTTTTTCCGTCATTCAATTATCTCAGTATGTAATTTACGATATTCTGCTAAGAGAAAACAGCTCAAAATGTCTTCTGGAATCAATAGCGATAAAGACTGCGAGCTACCCGAGGGGTGTGGGGGGGGAGGGGGTTGGTGGGGAGGGGGGATGAAAATGCCACGTCAGGCTACGTGGGGGGGGGGGGGGGGAGGATTCACAGGAAGCCAGAATGGAGCCACGTGGTTAATGGACTCTCCCTTTCATGTGGTATTTGGTATACACGTTGCTAACGTCATACCTCCATATTAAAGCAAAAAGAAACTTATGTTAGACATACTGTCACACTAACTACCTTATGCCATATTGTAGGCTATACAGTAGCGGTCATTTCTAATCGGATTTTATATTTGACACTACTAATAAAATCAAGCGGTTTCATGTAATTATTTTTCTTTTTTGCTGATGGATTTATGTCTTGTCGACGTCTCGGTCATTAGAGACTGAAAAAAACTGCGGGCAAGGAACGGGAAGGAATGGTCGTTTGATGCAACCGTGCAGGTAGGTATTCACTTGGAGTGATTAAAACCCGCATGTGGCTGCCTGGACGCGTCCTCCCGAATGCGAGGCCTCCACGCTCAGTGGTTTTAGGTTATCAGTCGAAACTAAGTTGCTCCTGCCTTGACAAGTTGCATACTTTATCATTCTGATCCACTCTGCATTTTGTCCTAACCGCAGGTATAGTGCAGCCCGATAGTGAGTCAATCTAAAGGCGGGTTTACACCGTTCACTTTTCGCAATCACTCAGGATCATCAGGAATCATCACAAATGAACCATTCAATTCACTTCAAGATGGCAACAAAACAAATTTTCGCTTGTTAAAATGGATTTAATTTTCAGTAATCTTCCGTAAAGAATTAACAGTTACATCGTGAAGAAAGTTAATTGAAAAAATAGAAGTCGGTGGACGAGAAATTGGATCTTGCGGCGTGGTAGAATGGGTATTGGAGGACAAAACTGCATTTAAAAATCATCTTCGTATGTTTAAATCACACAGATTTGCAGTCAAAAAAACTCACCACTAATTACAAAGCAGTTACCAGTTACATTTTCTCATTACATCACATTTGTCTGGTTTTAAAACTTTAGTTAATTCACTAGATGACCTGGTTTGGATACTTTAATTTTGTGCTTGATGTCTTCTGTCTTCAAAAGTGCGAGATTAAATCCTTTAATTATGTCCTCAGTACCACTATCCCTTTTGTTTTTATTTTTATAAGTTTCAAATTTTGTATTCTATAAATTCCATAAACACTCGTTATTATGGAAAGAACTTAAAAATAAAGAAATATTTCTTTTTCCATTTAAAAATAATTATGTGTTGAATACAACAATAATCAGAAACAAACAATTGCGAAAGGTCAAGAAATATGCTTCACTTCGATATTTTGACTGTTTACACCGCTTCACTATTGATGATTCATCCGAGTGAAACGCCAAAAGTGATCGAAAAGTTGAACCCGAGCCAACTTCTTTCATCCGTCATCTTGGATGATCACTCTGGATGATTCACTGTTTACATGGTTCACTTTCCTTTCACTGCGAGTGATTACGAAAAGTGAACCGTGTAAACCCGCCTTAACACAAGGCCCCGTTAGACCTGCGCGCCAGATGTGCGCTTTCGGAGCGCGCGCCAGGCCTCTCTGGCCACCGAGCATTTACACGTAAAGGACTGATGCGCGCGCCTGGAGCCTACGCTCCAAAACCGCCTGAAAAACCGTGCGTGTAAACGGGCCTATTGCGCTATAAGTAGATGTAATATAGTTTTCATTGCTATCTTTTTGTTTATTCGTGTTACCAGCAGCGTCGTTCGTATTTCTTTGAGGACGTTGGTTCGAACAGTGCTTCTAAAAAAAAAAAAAAAAAAAAAAAGTTCCGCTTGTACCATTTATTCAGAAATCATCCTAGCAATATTCTGTGGCAGTTTCCCCATGACACGAAATGTCTGTTCATTGTTGAGTGGTGGAATGATACTCGAGGACAGGGACATTAGATGGTACTCCAGATGTGATAACAGATTTCAGCTTATTTCTATACTCTCGCTGTGTGCATTATACAAAACAAATTGTTCCTATTCCTTACTTGTAATTCAGAGGTAACGGGGCTTGTAATTTGACTACTTGTTGTGAATGGTTAGTGACGGTGTCTGGTCGGTCACCGCTGGGATGGCTTTGTGGTGGTCTCATTCATACTTGAAGCTGTGCCTATTCCAAGCAATTTTGAAATGTTTGATAAAACCAGGCATTTATACTGACGGTACTTTTAACTATCTGTTAAAATATCATATATACAAATATGATTGGTGAAAGAGTGCAGAAACATTTATCTTAGCTGTGAAATCGACAAAATAACTTAACAAAATCTACTTGTTAAAATCGCGGGAGTTTCCTATCAACTTTGAACACCAATAACCTCTGATAGGGGAATTTTATTCTCCCTGACCCGCAATTATTATTATTATTATTATTATTTTTTAATATAAAGTTCGCTAATAGCTAATGTTGGTGCGTGCCATCAACCATTTGAAACTAAACGATTTTGTTGTATCGATATATTGGTAGTTCGGCAAGAGGCAGGAAAGAAACAAACCTGGGCTGTTTCTGTCTGTTGCAATGTTCAACAGTTCTCCCTGTGACCGCAGCGACCGTCTGTTGTTTTATCACGAGACGCAGATCTGACGTGTAACGCTCTCTCTAAACATAAATATTCAGAAACGAATTTTTTGTTTGTTTTTTGGTTCCTTTTCAATTTCATCCTCCTTGGGGTACTTCTCTGCATGTTGTTCGTTCCTGTGCGCGCATTATTTCTTCATTCTCTCGTACCTTCTTCTTCTTTCGTCTTCCGATATTACGTGTTTCAACTTTATTTTAGATTTTTCTTGGAAAATTATCCTTTCATCTTATCAGCGCTGTTCAATCCAGTAATGACTTTTCCGTAATTTTTAATTCTCTTAGGTCTTTTCCAGTTTCTATGAACTAATTAGGCTTCGTTATGCAATTACGGAAGAAATTAAAAAATGTGTTTGGTTATTCTACCAGAGTCCATTCTGAGAAGACCGTAGAAATTTAGTCTCATTTTACGCATAGTATCCGAGAGATTGTCACTTTTTTTTTTTTAGAGAGAGTTTCATTCTTGACATACTATATTATTATTTGAAAATGTGTTCTGTCGCATTCCTACTAATCCATTCCCGCAAACATTTAAATTCATTTTTGTTTCTATTTTTTGTTTTGTTTTGAACCTTTAAATAATTATTTTGTTGTTTGTAAAGATTATCGTTTTTTTTCAAATAAAATTGTAAGACCTAGTTCAGATGCTTGTTTCTCTAATTTAAGGATTTGTTCTATTGCTTCCTCCATTGTTTCGGCCAACATGGCCAAATCATCCAATGCAATTGATTTTTAGATTCTTCAATTTTGCAACCCAGTCTTATTCAACTTTTTATATATTTGTTTTGTTTACCCCATTATTATTTTCCCAAGTGCACAATTAAACCAATAACGGTGAAGTACATCCCCTTGTCTTAACCCCTGTTTTATTTGCAAAAAGGGTACTGATACTTTACACATGATATTTAACTTCTTTGAAACGTGTTCTGTAATACGTGGCTCTTATTCGAGTAAAGTATTATTTTATTGTATTAAATTCAATAAATTCCATCAAATCTGCGTAACAGACGGTGTGCTTCGGTTACCATTGTCTCTACATGTTAACTACCTGACCGTCACGTACGTGTGCGTATCTCTATCACTAAGTCAGTCGGCGCGCAACATGTGATCGGAAAAACAATGAAGGCTCTTGGAAAAACTAATCAAAGGATGGAACATTTGTTCAAAAAATCTTATAGCGTGTCTTGTTATGAAAACTTAAATAACTTTCAAGGATAAAACATGTAAGCAAACATGTCATCAAAACACATAATTTTCCCGTTCTTTCCCCCTTTGAAATAGAGTAAAGAAGTGAAGAAAATGTATATTCTGAAGCTACAGGAGTTCGACTTTGGGTCAATGGGATAGGAAGTGGGACTCTAAAATAGATTATGTCATTTGTAAAAGATTTTCATATTGTTTGATGCGGTCTTACATTTACAATAACTGATGATGACCCACAGAACAAGGGCGAACGCTTACTGCTGGTTTCAGAAACCACATTGGTGCAAATGTATGTGGATGGGATAAAATGAATGCCTTCTATTGTCTGTAAAAGATAACAATTACCGTATGTTGTTGTCTTAAATCCGGTTTCTTGTGACATCACCTTCAATGTAATGCATTCGTTACTTTGTGTAATAATATTGTAAAAATTTATCAGTTCACTATCTCTGCTTCTAATAAGGTAAAAGCTTATCAGAATATTGGTGTAAAATTAATTAAATTAAACAGTCCTGATTACAGTAAGCCCTATCAGAATATTTATTTAAATTTAATTAGTTATAATAGGCTATAATACTAAGATAGCAGTTACATATGCAAGATATGTAGATAAGTGAAACATTAGCAATGAACATAAAAAAGCAACAGAACAAATCAAGAAAGAAGAAAGAAAAATTATCAGAAAAATCCTGGGACCCAGAGTGAATGAAGATGGACAGTACAGACTTCAAACTACAGAGAAAATATGAAACATAGAATCAGACATGAAGAAAAAAAGGCTGAAATTTTGTGGACATCTGAGTAGACTTCCGAAGGAAATAATCTCAAGACAAATGTTAGAATATACACAAACAGTAAAAACAACAACCACGTGGATGAAGGAGGTGGAGAAAGACCTCAAGTCTGCTGACATTGCTAAGGGAGACGTCACAGACAGAGAGATTTTAAAAAAAAAGTGAACACATGGAAAGTTATTTCATAGAGAGAGAAAAAGGAAATGTCTAAACGCGCCTTGACTGCTGAAGAAAAGGAAACCGCGAGTGAAAGGATGAAAGAGGATTGGTCCGACAAGAAGAACATCCCAAAGAGGATCTGAACGCATCCAGTCAGGATTGCTTATCGTTCTCCATTATGGGGACATACGAGAATAATAATAAAATAATACTCTGGATAGGCTGCAGTTTCCTCGTATGAAGCCATATTAAATCTTTTCGATCACATATTTAAAAGTTATTTAGCTTCGTTAGTACTGCCATTGGAATATCGGTACTTTTTCTTAAAGTAAATAAGGAACACGGTCGCCTCAGATTGTGGTTACAGAATAATTGTATTTGCACTTGCTAATAAGTCAATGATACAAAATAGTCCAACAACCGACTGATATTTATAGGAAATTTTAGTATATCACAAAGGCTTTAGAATGGTCGTAAGACTGCAGATTCTTTAACCAAATAAGAAATTACACACGAATCAATTTCAGTTACTTCAGTTCTCCAAAGTCCATTACACGTGACGACAATTTCCTCTCCACATCACTCATTGTTTCTATTACACCGGCACACCGACATTAGCTTACAGCTACTCATACAGTTTCTGCTACACAGGCATACATTCCACGGTACGGACTCTACTATCGCGATCCAAGTCAGTAAATGTGCACATCGACCTGCTACTATCGATATCGCTTTCACACATCTTTAAGCGATATGAAATGTTAGTTGACTAAAAAACAGTACTGCAACGCCGTGATCCGTTAATTTAAAACTGAGCCCTCTGCCGGCAGTGTACAGGTACCTGGTGGAGTGGCCTACTCAAGGCTTGTGTGGGTCTAGTTCAAACTGGTTACTCGCGCCATTAAATTGTCTGGCGTCAGTGTTACTGCTTTTTTTCTTTGTTCCAGTGCAGGAGGAATTGAGCGAGAATGTATGAACTGTGTCAGTCCTATTAAATGAAACCAATTGGCTGTAATTCTATTCAACTTAATTCTCCCACTGACCATTGTACTTTTCACTAGATTTAGTGTGCATGAGATTAATTTAATATATAATATATTATTTTATAATTAAAATGTTATATTCCTCCGCCAATTACTTTCCGATTATAAATTTTAATTTTATATTCCTTAAGGGTTTTTGATAAATTATAGATCAATTCACTTAGTAATTTGGTCAAATCCCCTGACACGCTTAAAAAAAAAGGAAATTTTCCTACTTACTTATGCATGAATTCGAACGCAATCTTGTGTTTATGGATCACCTTCCCCTTCCATGCACTATTCTTAGTTCTTTGATCAATATCCCTCCAAAGCCCCATCACCAACATATGCCCTGTACATTCCCAGCACTCACTTCACCCTCCAATGACTCCCAACCCAGCTCCTGTATCATATCAGTTACTGACTGGGTCCTGCGATAATTTCCACAAACAAATCTAGCTGCTCTTCTTTGCATACCTTCCAACTCGTGTTACCAAAATGTGGGTCCCAAACTACACCACCATATTCAACCAATGGTCTGACCAAAGTTTTGTAACCCAACTCCCTAACTTCTCTGGTACATCCTCTCATCACCCGCTCCAGTAAATGAAGGATTTTCTAACCTTTTCCCTACCACCTGCCCAATGTGCTCTGCCCAGTAGAGTTTACTATCAAACATTATGCCAAGATATTTACACTTCAAGATTTCAACAAGCAATTCTGACCCCACCCTATAATCATAATTAATCTTTAGTTCTGTATCTGTGTATCTAATAAGCTGACTTTCTTATTACTATTTGGACTTACAACTGGTTGTATCAAAGCAAAGTTAGTGCATGAGCCAATATTTGTTCACTTCTGTTAGAAACTGTTGCCCTCTGCTCTGAGGTGAATTTCCACAAACCTGTTGATTTTATATGGGTATAAATAAATCCAACCTTTAAGTTAAGGATGTGTATTGTGTAGTTTATTTGGTTATAACTTTAGCAACTGTATAAATCAGAAACCTAATTTTTAATGATAATTTATAAGGAAATTAGGTATTCGAAAAAATAAAATTTTGTAAACTCCAGGACTGCTGTTCTGGACAGGATGTGACTCGAGCAGCTGTTTGAACGCCCTTGTGCAATACCGATTATACCGCCCCTTGTCTACCTACAGCCAGAGGTGGAACTAGGAATCTGTCGCCCCTTCGAACATTATATTTTGCCACCCAGGGTGTCGGCGCCGTACCCATTGCCGCCCCCTATATCCGTCGATTACTCAATTTGCTGCACCCCTGGACGTGCCGCCCGGGAGCGGTTTCATTCCTTGCACGCCCGCTTACGTCTGTTACGCGTGTCTGTTACCAACATTCACTATTTCTGTAACTCCATGGTTCACATTTCTTTCTATTTTGACGTTCATAAGCTATTTCCGTCATTCAGGGAAATTTCTTAAAAAGTCAATCACATCCAATAGTAAGTTATTTTATATCTCATGTTTACTTTACTGTTGTAGCACCAGTTAGCATTACATATGTTTACTGCGTCTGTGGGACGGACTCAGAATCCCCTCCTCACTTGATCCTTACACCCTGACAACATGGACTATGAGAGAACCCGAGGGAGACTGTTTACTGCGTCAGTGTGACGGAGTCAGAATCCCCTCCTCACTTGATCCTTACACCCTGACAACATGGACGATAAGAGGACCCGAGGGAGACTGTTTTCTGCGTCAGTGTGACGGACTCAGAATCCCCTCCTCACTTGATCCTTACACCCTGACAACATGGACTATGAGAGAACCTGAGGGAGACTGTTTACTGCGTCAGTGTGACGGAGTCAGAATCCCCTCCTCACTTGATCCTTACACCCTGACAACATGGACTATGAGAGAACCTGAGGGAGACTGTTGTCAGGTAACTACAAACTGTAAGTTCTGTGAAGCTGCAATCTTTCAAGCTGATAATTTGAGGAATACACATTGCACTGCACTCTTGGTAAGTGACTAAAAACACAGGACTACGGCACAAGATTCCACTTACTGATTTTTAAATCCATTGCATATAAAACAATTTATTGCAAACTATTATTAATTCATGTTATAAGCACGCGGTGACCACTATAAATATTAGCTATTGATAAAATAGGACAGTACAGACTTCAAAAACGAATGACATATTGTGGAAAGAAAATAGTCTGTATCAGAGAAAGTTCCTTGCAGAAATTAATGTTCAATGTTAAGAATAATTTTTGAACATTGTAAAGCATGAGAGGCAATACAATACTGAGCTGTTTGTTGAAAATATACAATAATAATTAAATACTGTAAATTAAAATTTTAAGTGGTTTGGAGCCAGAAGAAAAATGAATCAGCGCTGCTAACAATGGTATTGCTGCAGTTTCATAAAGTGTGAGGTGTGCTGATGTTATGTTGTGGTTTGTTCAAGCAGGTCTCCAATGGACGAGACGGCAAAACTGCTTTTAAGTTCCTTGGCGATGAAGGAAGTGGTTTGCAGACCTATTCGACTGTTTCCTGAGGTCTTAGAAAAATTGGTGGAGGATGGTACCATCAGCTGCAGCGAGCTGGAGATTATAAAGCGTGAGCTGGAGGCTCCAGAGACTGCTCGCCATGTGATGCGTGCGCTGTGCCAGGCGGGACACCTGCACCTGCTGCGGATGGCGCTGCAGCACCACCCGGGACTGGCAAGCGAGCCAGTCGACGACGCGTCGTCGACGCCCCTGCACGTGGCCTCGAGGCACGGCCAGCCCGCCGCCGTGCGGATGCTGCTGGACGCGGGGGCGGACCTGGAGGCGGCGAGAGAGAGTGACGGGTGGACTGCGCTGCACGAGGCGGGAGTGCTGCTGAGGGCCGGGGCCCAGGTGGAGTGCAGGGACACAGAGGGAAGGACGCCGCTACAACTGGCGGCGGCGGCGGGACACGCGGCCACAGCGCAGCTACTGTGCTCGGCGGGGGCGGACACCACTGCGGGGGACAAGAGGCCGCTGCTGCTGGCGGCGGACACGGGCAGCGAGTGTACAGTCAGGGCGCTGATGGGGGCGGGCGCCGCGGGTGGCACAGACCAGCGGGGGCGGACTGCGCTGCTGTGGGCGGCGGAGCAGGGCAGGAGCAGAGCCGTCACCACGCTGGCAGCGGCGGGGGCGGACGTCAGTGAGAGAGATGGATACAAGAGGACGCCGCTGCACTACGCGGCAGCGCGCGGTGACGAGGAGGCGGTGAGAGCGCTGCTGGCGGCCGGCGCGGACTCCACTGCCAGGGACAACAGGTGGAGCACTGCGCTGCACTGGGCGGCATGGGCAGGCTGTGTGGGCGTGGCGCGGCTGCTGCTTTAGATCACAGACGTCAACGCGAGGGACGATGTTGGCTGGACGCCGCTGCACTGCGCAGCCTGGTGGCCACTCCGCCGTGGCGAGAGCGCTGCTGGAGGCCGGGGCGGATAGGACTTCGAGGAACGAAAGGGGACAGACGGCGCACGACCTGAGCAGCGGAAAGCTGAGGCAGCCGCTCAAGTAGTTCCTGCTTATCTTCCAGCACATCATCTAACACATACTGCGAATTAAATGTGTAAATAAGCGGTAATGTGTTTTAAACTGATAGATCGCTTTAGACCATCATCTCATCAAACACCAAACAACTGAAAAATCTGTACTCTCTAAACAATGATTAAGTTTATTTTCTTATATCGTAAAAGTAAAAAAATAAAATAGAATGCAGCAGAATTTCATCCCATTTCCGCCATGTCAACGTAGACCACATTCAAATATCTGAGCCATAAAAAATAAAATAAAATCTATATACAGGTTTGTTTAAGAACTAATGCAACCAACTATACGTCGGCAGTTTTCCTCATCTATGCCGTATTTTTGATACTGTAGTTTTCTGATTACAAAAGCTTATTACTCATTTCTGATTAACTTATTTGACTCCACTTCAAATCAAAGACAGACCGATAGTTTTTTTAAAAAAAATCAGGCACTGCCAGTATAATTACCAAGTGTTGTGGTTTGATATAAACGCAAGGTACCCGAAACTGGGAAAATCAGGAGTGAATTGAAAGTTGGCAAACATTCTATCAAGTCGGTTATCTTTTCTCTCATAGCCACACATAATAGCAATACACATTTACATTCTCTTAATTTAATAAGGTTTCAATGGAACAAGGTCTCGAAATTCACCCTCGAAGTTGTATATTTTATTCTGAACCACGAAATTTACCAAATTTCTTTTTTTCCTAGCCAAACCGAAAATGCAAAAAATTAAAAAATGCCCGTTCCCAACTATGAGCGAGCCTCAATTTTCCCCTCTCAGATATTGTCTATAGTTATATTTTTCTGGTTAGTTTAGTGTGTCCAGCCACTTGCCGCTACAATATTCCTCATTAATTGAGCTTTTCTGCCCTTTTACTGTTTCAGATACTTTTGATTACACTTCTACTTTTTCTGTTGAGTTATCTTCTTATTTGCTTCTTTACCTGTCTTATATCCCTGTTGTATTATGCTTGTTCTGGGTGTTTCTTTATTTTTGAATGCTATTTGCCGCATAATGAATGGTTCCAGATAGAGTACCTCTTTTATTATGAGTGCACCTTTAATTTTGGACACTGGTGTACCGGACCGTACTATTTGCACCAGAACTGCTTCAGTATCACTTATTTCTATATTATCCTGAGGCCCAGTGTAAATAGTTTCAGATTTCGTGCAGAAGATGTTTAGTTTGTTTTTCCCCCTGTATTGTTTAAAACGTCTATTTGCAAATTTATTGTTTTGCAGTTTGTTTTTATAAGTGTACTTACTCTCAATTCAACACATGGTAAATTTATGTCCATGTTAATAGCAATGATCCTGCTGCCACCATTTAACTAATGACTGTGAAGCTGGTTTCATCCATGGAGGAAGGAATACATGGAGGCGACGCAAGGGACCTTTACCACGCACTGAAGTGAAGCCGGGTGGAGAGAGGTGGGAAGGGGGGCACCGCCATATTACCCTACCCAAGAATCTCCAGTAATATGCCCAAATATATCCAGGGAACTCTACCATAACCGTGGAGCCACAATTTGATGATGGATTATTATGTAAGTCGACGAAAGAAATAAAAAATGAAGAATAATCTTTTTTGAAATCTCGCTTAATTCTCGAGATATACTTTCTCAAAGGTGAGATATTCTTGGTTAAAATTCAGAAAAAAATTGACCAAAATCAAATTTGATAATGGATTCTTACGTAACACAATGAGAAGAAAAGATAACGAATAATACCAATTTTCGGTATTTCGCTTAGTTATCGTGATATACCGTCTCAAAGTTGAGGTGTTTTTGAATGAAATGCAGAAGAAATTTGATGATGGATTCTAATGTTACATGACGAAAACAAATCGAAAATAAAGAGTAAACATTTTTCAATATCTCGCTTACTGTTTGAGCTATAGTGTCTCCAAAATGTGGACGTGAGGTGGAGATGCGGCCTGGACCAAAAAATAATTCCGTCCTAACCACAATGAATTACTGCACATGCAGAATGTGTGTTTTCCTTTTTTACTGCCGCTTGTTGTTACGTTGAAATGGGGCATAGAACAGAATAAAAATGTCACCAAAAGCACAAGGAATTATAACCACACCATACCTATAACAAATTTTTGTTAGTCGATATCCCGAGAACTAAGGGAGATATCAAACAATGGTACTCTTGATTTTCAACTTGTCTCTTCGAGCTACATAAGAATCAAGCATCAAACTGCGACAGCCTGGTGATTACAGTGATGCTTGGAGCATACAGGGCATAATTTGGTACAAAAACAAACTTTGTAGACACACTCATAACTTTGCAACGCGAACTACATTTCGTATAACGACATTGTTTCCTTCATCACGATTCCTATATCGCAAAGCACAATTTATCACAATTAATTTCATCCCACACTTTCAGTAGAAACTGCAAACGTAACGAAAGAATGCACAAATCTATCACGATGTAAACGTGACCTACTTAAATTAGACTTTACAACACTCGTATAAAGTAATGGTAGTCTATGATGTGCAAAATAGTAAGGTATGCCGATTGGCTGCACTACACCAACAAATATTTGAAAACATAGTCATCCATTTGAGAGTTGTGAATAAATCTTTAATGGTAGTTGCTAGTCTGACTGAAAACTATTGAACATTCCAATAACAATAAATACAATGCAACTTACAAATGAAATGATATTCCAGGTTTTTTCCTATTTGTGCACCCGTATGCAACACAAGCTGGCATTATAAAAAACTTAGAACTATTACAAAATCAAATTTTTACTACATGGAGCACAATGTGAAAATACAATGTTTTGAGCTCGGTCCGCTATAACCACCGCGCATACGCAGTACGATCCCGGCGTCACCGATTTAACGTCATTTCTCCTCCATATATTTCCTTCCTCCATGGTTTCATCCTGCAAGCCTCGTCCCACTAACAGAAGCATTATGCACTTATCTCTGCTGTCGTAACCATCAGCTTATAAATGCCATCTGAGAACACAAACAAACCACAGTAGTTTTTTAATTCAGTTTTAATATACCTCCCCAATTGATCCTCTGTCATTGTGGTACAATCTATAAGGGTCGTTTGAAGTTCTAGGGCTTTATTTATGAAAATGGGTGTATTTGGAGAATGTAATACTCCCTGTGAGTTTGAAACGGCTTGCTGAGACGAACTCAGCTGGAAGGTTGTTGTCCTCGCTGGCAGCGGTCACCTCCAAGAGGATTGATGTGGAATCAGTGACGTCGAATGTTAGGTGACTTGCGGCCAGGGACCACTCAGTTAGATGGGGGAGCAGCCCAATAGTTAACATGAGATAAATCCTAGCAGTGATCCATTATCAATCAGTTATTTATCTTCCATACTGTAGGTCAGGTACTAACCTTGCAGAATACTGCTATCGTCTGTAAAGCAAGTATTCTTATAAACAGGTAACTCAACATGGCCTTATTGTTCATAACTAGAATAAACCTTTTTTGCCGTTTTCGCAGCCGTCATATTGGTATAAATAGTTTCACTAGATTCACACTAAGTCGAAATACTTCTTCCAAACGTTTCGAGCAGGCCTGAGTTCGTCCTCAGGGGAATTAGCCGCCTGAATAGTCTGCTAGAAACTGGCGTTGAGGCCAATTGTTTATTATTATTTATTTTTTATTTAACACACATTTCCATGCCTCGCTAACACCATAGCCACCTTGTTGAGGTCGTTTGGCGTCTTATCCAGCCATGGAAATGTGTGTTAAATAATAAATAACTCCGGAGTACTATAAACAGTAAATCGCAAACATCACTATCCTGGGTAATCGATGTTTGTTAGAGACGCGATAGTCTCCACAGTATAAACACGAGTGCAACCTGCCACAACGCCAGTGTCTGCCATACTCAGCAGGCGGCTAAGTCCCCTGAGGACGACGTAAGCCTGACGGAAACGTCGAGAAGAAGAAGAACGAGGAGAAGTATTTCGACGCAGCGTGAACCTGGTGAAGCTATTTACACCATAACTAGGATAGGCTGTCAGCTAGAGATTAGACAAGCACTAGCCTTCCTACCCTTATTGCTGGACGTTAACCAGCTGGTGTCAATCCTGACTTTATGTAAACTTTTATTAGCAGATTCAAGATACGGACGGAGAGCAGAAGACATCACTTGAAGCAAGAAGATTCGCACGTGGATTTTAGGAGCCTAGAAATATCCCAAAGGTTGGTCAAGTTCCACTCGACATCCTCCCCTACCAAAGACGCCAACTAGAACCAATTAAGTCCTCCATTGGGTGTAATAACAGCATATTCTCCTTAGTGCTCATATTCCATTCCCAGTTACTGAACTCTGAACCCTTATTAGGTCAGGTGTGCACTGCACACGTGAATCAGCTACACGGGTGGCAGGGGCCGTGTGGAATGCACTGGGTGATTTTTTAGACTGAGGGAGGAAGACTCGAAACACGAAATTCAGTTACGGGCAACCCAATCATATGCAACACCGGAATGTAGAAGCAACGTAAAAGAATCTCGAAAGTTAGAAGTTCTCGTAATTAACTGTAGAAGCGTTTGCAACAAACAACCGGAACTTGAAAGCGTTATTTGTAGTACAGAAGCGGATATCGTTATCGGTACAGAAAGTTGGTTGAAACCGGAAATAAGTTCCGCCGAAACTTTTAAAGATAGCATGAACGTTTTTCGTAAAGACAGATTGCATTCTCATGGTGGTGGGGTATTTATAGCTGTGAGTAAATTTCTCCCATGTAATGAAATAGACGTCGATACGATCTGTGAAATCATATGGATTAAACTCAACGTTGCTGAGTCAAAACTCATCATAGGCGCCTTCTAACGTCCACCCGATTCCAACATAGTTATCGTTGAGGAGTTGAGAAATAATGTAAATAGTATAGCTAGCCGTTTTAAGGATCATGCTATGATTCTAGGAGGCGACTTCAATCTGCCTTATATTGACTGGCGTAATTACGTTCACATCACAGGTAGCAGGGATAAGGCAGCTTCTGAAGTAATTCTCGAGTTGTTGTCAGATAATCATCTCGAGCAGCTAGTTAATGAACCTACGCGGTGTCATAACGATAGCGAAAAAGTTTTAGACTTGCTGGTTACCAATAGGTCAGAATTATTCACCGACCACAGGAATAAGCGATCACAAAGCTGTAATTGCGACTATCAAATTAATGACCAAGCGAAAAAGGAAAAAAGGCAGAATTGTATACAGATTCAATAAGGCCTCAAAGGAGTGTTTTAGAACCTACCTGAGGAATAATTACCATAACTTCAAGTCAACAAAGGACACCGTTGAAGAGATGTGGCATCGTTTTATACATATAGTCAGGGAAGGCATGGAAATACATATACCAAAGAGGACAATAAAGGGGGAGAATGATCCACCGTGGTACATTCAAAAAATTACTCAAAAAACAAAGGAAAATACACGCACGCTCAAGAAGGAAGGGATGTCGCAGCGATTTAGAAACTTTAGCTGATTTAAGAGGACGTATTAAGAATGTAATGCGCGAGGCCTTCAACGATTTTCACTCCAACTCTCTCTCTAAGAGTCTCACAGAAAACCCAAAGAAATTTTGGTCGTATGTACGAAAAGTTAATTGTACCAACAGCAATATTCCAGCACTAATTCGTGAAGGTTCCGAGGTTAATGAAAGCCGCGATGAAGCTAACGTGCTAAATACTGTATTCAAAAATTCATTTACAAATGAACATAAGGATAGTATTCCCGTTTTCCCACGCCGTGGCGAGTCGGTGATGGAATCATTACGAATAGATACTGCAGGTATCATTAAGCAATTAGAGCTCCTGAAGTGGGGGAAAGCACCGGGCCCGGATGGAATTCCAGTAAGAGTATTTTCCGAGTATGCGGCGGAAATCGGGCCATTTCTGTCTGATATATTCAGTAAATCATTAGAAGAGCGAAAAGTACCTTCAGACTGGAAAATCGCGCAAGGAACTCCGATTTTCAAAATAGGTGATCGAAGTGATCCTGGGAACTATCGTCCCATATCTATAACATCTGTTTGTAGTAGAGTTATGGAGCATATTATATGCTCGAACATTATGAATTTTCTAGATGATAATAATTTGCTTACGACAAATCAACACGGATTTCGGAAGAAAAGATCATGTGAAACACAGCTGGCCCTATTTACACACAACGTAATGGAAGTTATAGATGCAGATGCATTTTTTCTAGATTTCCAGAAAGCCTTTGACTCTGTGCCACACAACCGCCTTTTAGCGATGCTTCAAGCGTACAGTATATCGGATCAGCTTTGTGAACGGATAAAGGATTTTCTAACTGGTCGGTCGCAGTAAGTTGTCGTTGAAGGAGAAAGTTCTTCTAATCTAGATGTTACATCGGGTGTACCTCAAGGAAGTGTAATTGGACCACTTCTTTTCTTAATTTTTATAAACGATCTCGGAGACAAAGTGAAAAGCCTTTTTAGATTGTTTGCTGATGACCTGATTATTTATAGGGAAGTAAGAAATTTGGCCGATTGCTTAGAAATTCAGCGTGATCTGGATGTTATTTTGGCTTGGTGCGCTGAGTGGCAACTTACTCTAAATTGTAAAAAGTGCAAGACAATGAGCATAACCAACAAAAGGAATCCAATTGTTCAGAAATACGAGTTAAACAATACAGTTATTGATATGGTCGATTGTATGAAACATTTGGGAATAACAGTAGAAAGGAACATGAAATGGGACATACAAATTAATTCGTTAGTAGGTAGAGCAAATTCTAGGCTGCGATTCGTACGTCGAATCCTGAAAAATTGTAATGAACAAACAAAGGAGATAGCGTACAAATCTCTTGTGCGTCCACATTTGGATTATCGTTGTGCCATTTGGTACCCGTTTCGTAAGGGGTTGATCGAAAGTATAGAGAAAGTACAGCGAAGAGCCGCTCGATTCGTGACCGCTTGCTACAGTCCTTATGAAAGCGTCACAGAACTGATTAGTAGACTAGGTTGGGAGTCTCTGGTAGATAGACGACGCACGTTTCGTTTAAACTTATTGGTAAACATGCGTACTTTCACTTTTGAGTGTAGTGAAATACTTCTTCCGCCAACCTATTTGAGTCGGGAAGATAATTAGAGAAATAAGGTGCCGCACTGATTCTTATATGAATTCTTTTTTCCCTCGTATCGTTAGGGATTGAAATGCACAGCGAAGAGATTAGCTTTGATGCTGAGCACCCTCTGCCACCCACAATTTTGTGAATTGCAGAGTATATATGTAGAAAGTTTCCGGCTAATTGTAAGTACCAGTGGTAAATCCTGGAAGAAAAAGTTTGCTGTCCTTTCCGTCCAAATAACAATGTAAGGGACTTTTGCGTCTCTACGAAAAATCGATTCATTAAATCATTAATGCCACAGATGTAATAGTGCTATCTGAGATTTCAGTGATTTTGTAATATATTGTAGTAGATTAAATTCTAAGACAAATAATATTGTTTATTTGCATGAAGTTACTTATCACCTTAGAAATCAGGGGTGTGAAAGCAAAATGTTATTCGACCATACAGGAAAACTATTTTGTTAAGAAAAATCGTAATATGTTTATAACAAGGGGCCATGAGACAGACAATTCGCGCAAACTTATTGCAAAATTTTCGTCTGTTGAGACTACTCCCTCTTTTCATATTTTCCGCCCAAACTCTAGAAGAATGTTGTAATTTTAAACATTTCTCACAATTTCGGCCCAAAAACCATAAATACCTTCAGAAAACATAAACTGACTGTTACAAGTTCTAATTAGATCGTTATTGTGAATTTCTTCTTCGAACAGTACAGGATCGTTACTGTGTATGCATTACATTTACGAGGAATATCTCGTAGCAGTATCTCACTGGATAAGATTCAAATCTCTTCACCAGAGTATCGCAGATATCAAATTAAAACCCAGGAATATCTGCTCCAGCGAGCGTACGGACTAGTCAATATCTGTAGCATGGAGGAAGGAATATATGGAGACGAAATAACGTTAAATCCGTGAAACCTCTCCTACTGCGTGGCGGACATCTTAGGAGTACCAAAACATTGGGCTGTTTGCACTGTGTCAGCTGCTGAGAATATTTCAACCAAACCACGTCAATTTTAAGGTACAATATCTCGAACTAAGCGAGATATCAAAAAAATTTATTCTTTACTTTCAGTTTCCCTCATCGAGTTACATAAGAATTCGTCATCAAATTGCGGCGCCACGGTTATCGTTGAATCCCCTCATAACCTAACAACCTCACTTTTGAGACAGTATATCTCGCGAACTAAGCGAGATATCGAAAAATTTTATTCTTTATTTTCGATTTGTATCGTCGTGTTACATAAGAATCTATCACCAAATTTGACTTTGGGGACACGTTTCTTCTGAATTTCAACCAGAAACTCCACTCTTTTGAGACAGTATATCTCGAGAACTAAGCAACGATATCAAAAAAATTTATTCTTCATTTTTGATGTGTCTCGTCGAGTTACATAATAATCCATCATCAAATTGCGGTGCCACGGTTGTCTTATGATTCCCTTGAGGTTTTTGTGCCTATTTCCCGTGTTTCTCCGGTCAAGCAATATGGCGGCCTCCCCTCCCCACTTCTCTCCACCCGGTTTCACTCCAGTATGTGGTGAAGGTCCCTTGCGTCCGTCTCCATATATTCCTTCCTCCATGGTCTGTAGTATCGTTTCCCGATTGCAATGTCTTTGTGGTGTGTGTAGGGAGACGGAAAAATATTTCACACTTCAACCGATGACAGAATTCGGAAGACTTATACAACGAATAATAGTTTGATACAGGGCAGCATAATTGTGATTCAACAATACAGCTGTGACTGATATATCAAGGCGTGTCGAAACGATTCAGCGGTATTTCGGTCCCGCAATATTAAATACCAATGATTTTAGCTAACCATCAGAAGTGAAGAACAACCAGCCAACTGGATTTATTAGGCATTTCAGGGATGTTGTGTAGAGTGTCAGCAATTGCCAGATGGTAAGTCCTGGTCCGGTAGCTAAGAAGGGCCATTCAACCAACGATAAATTTAATTCAGGCCATTAATTTCATAGATAAACTTGATAGCTAGCTACGACATATAACCAGCAAGAGACGTATGTATTTACAACCTTAAAAAAAGGAAGAGGATTAACTGGAGGTGGGGATTCCGCTTTAAGTAAATTCCTTTACGCGGACTAACGACGACATCATACTGCGGCAGTCAATCGCAAGATACAGCGCTTTCAACTAATACTTAGGTTGTAATGCACCCTGGAACTAATGACTGCTTGAAAATAATGCGTCTGGCATCTGACTACTACAGTATTAGACCGTGTGGAGGTTACGATGTTTATGACCAAAAAAAGAGAGAAATATTCAGGCAAGTATGACCTTAAAAATTAGTAAATATGACTTTCAAAAAACTAAATATGAGCATACATTTAAATTTACTATACATCAAAACATGCTCAATTATAGATCATTTATTTTATCTAGTAGTGTCGCTTTCATGTAGACAGCATAATTTCCTTCCCTGCACTCGCTGCATCATAAAATTTTAAATCGTTTTGTTGAAGTCACTTTAATTTCAGATAATTTACAGAATAGAACTCTTTCATGTGTACTAAAATACTCCTCTCTAAATTCTCTTAGATAATTTCGCACTTTCAAAAAAAAAATTATTTTCGGCATGGCGGTAGGTCTACTCACTGATCCACTGCAGATTTAACAATGACTGAGGATATTTCATTGAGATATTGATTGACGCGGATCGACACAGGCATGCTGCTGAGATTAAAAGGAGGGCGGAACATTAACGATTTAGAGAGTCACAATAATGTATAACTTTAATTCTTGACTGGTGAATTCTGACCACAGCGAATATTAGTTTTTTCTCCCCACCTGTATTGCAGAAGTACAATCCTGCGAATAATTATCCTAATTTCTTCTCACCTATATCTAGTGAATTACCATTACTATTAAAAAAAAAAGAACAGATTTTTCATCAAAATATGACCATAAATATTATCGACATATGACCAAAACTAGGAAAATGATCTGAATATGCATTTATATGATACATAAAATACATTTAGATACAATCAGAAATGTTGAATCAGTGTTTAATTCAGCATTTCAGCTAAAAAAGAAGGCAGGAAAAACATATGACTTGTCCTAACCATCAGAACCCTGGTAATCACAGCGCAACCACCATCTGTAATTAATCTGTGAGCAGCTGCAGGGTGATCTGGAAAGGATATATAGCTCAGGAGATAAACGTGCGATAAAGATAAATGCAAAGGAGAGTCAGCTTATTAGATGCACAAATAAAAAAACTAAAGGTTTATTATCATTATAAGGTGTGGAAAGAATTGCTTGTTGAAGACTTGAAACGTAAATATCTTGGCTCAAAATTTGATAAAAAGCTCAACGCTACAGCACACATTGGACAGGTAGTAGGAAAGGGTTTCAAAATTCTGTACTTGTTGGAGAAAGTGATGAGGGGATGTACGAGAGAAGTAAAGGAATTGGGTTACAAAACTTTGGTCAGACAATTGCTTGAATATGGTAGTGTAGTAATGGATCACATTTTGTGTATCAAATATAGGAGTTGGAGGGGGTGCAAAAAAGGGCTGCTAGATTTGTCTCTGGACATTCCCATAGAATGCAATCAGTAACAGGTATGATAAAAGAGCTGTAATGGGACTCATTGGAAGACAGAAGGAGGGTGAAGAGGGTCATGGGAGTGTACAAGGCGTATATTGGTGATGAGGTGTGGAAAGATATTGGTGTAAGAATTGAAAGTAATGCATGGAAGGGAAAAGACGACCATGACCACAAGATGGCACTCGATTTTAGGCACAAGGGTGTAGGAAGATTATCTTTGGTAAGTAAGGCGGTCTAGGTATTGGAATAAGTTACTGACAGAATTGATGAATATATTACGAAAAATGGTGAAACAATTTAAGTTTGATATTTGTAGAGGGCAAAAGTAGGTGGGTACAGGAAATGGGAAAAATGGATGTGTAGGGAAATTGCCACCAGAGCGTGCGCTCCATCGCAATTAAATTAAATTTAAAAAAAACCGATGAAGACCTTTGTTCAGATACATACAGTTCACATATGTACTGGAATAGTTGACTTACTTGGCTAAATGTACAAGCATTCGCTTTTTATGCACAGTGATGGCGTGCTAAATTGTACAGATAAAATCATATTGTTTCTGCCGTTCGATTAGGGATTTTATATGATATTTCATTCACTTACAAATAAGGCAACTATCTCCGACAGGTGTCGGATGCGACCTGAACTTATTATTTATTTTTTCTGTAGATTACGGTTGTTTGTATTATTTGAAACCGTTGTTCCACTGATACACTGTTTATTAGTGAGTATTATGGTACATTAGATATTGCCCCCATACCTAACCTAGAAGCCACAGGTTATGTTGTTTGTAAATATGCTCCCTTGTGTCTTTGACCAAAATAATGTCGTGTGCCTCAGAGCACTAATAATAGGTACATAATGTCGTGTGCCTCAGAGCACTAATAATAGGTACATAATGTCGTGTGCCTCAGAGCACTAATAATAGGTACATAATGTTAAATATTTTTCTTTTTTTAGGTCCTATTGCCACTAAGTAACGTAGGAAAGACTAGAAACCCCCTTAATCCTGAGTCACTGAAAACTTCAACAGAATCTGTGGCTGCATCCTCTCACAAACGAATTTTAACTACAGAGGCCTGCAAGATTTTCAATGTAAAATTTGCTACTGTTAGAAATCTTACTGCTTTCAAAGCCTCAGGACGAAGAACATTTTGAATACAGAGTGAAATACGATATTTAAAAAAAGTGTTCAAGAAGAAGCAATTAAATTAGCTCATTTAATTACTACTGTTGCTACAATGAGCTATTGTATAACAAAAAAATGGAGTTCGTGAATTTTAAGTTTGCTGTTGCTAACAATAGAAATTATTCTCCTAACTGGAAGGAACATGACGTTGCTGGCGAAGAGTGGATGAGACCGTTTTTCAGAAGACTTTTTGAAGTCGTGACAAGTAGAAAACCGGAATAGACTAGTCTGTATCGAGCAACTAGTTTAATCACAGTAATGAGAGTAAAGTTTTTGATAATCTGGAAGATGTTTGCGTCATTTCCCTGGAAAATATTTAAATCAGGATGAAACTGTGATCACAACAGTTAAATAATATATCACCAAATACAGGTTGGCAGTACCACATCAGCTGAAGGTTGGCAGTCGGTAACATTATCTGCATTTTAAGTGCTATTGGGAACCATATACCTCTGATGATGGTATTTCCCAAAAAAAAAAAAAATAAAGAATTTTATGAGGAAGGGGACACAACCTAGGACAAGTGTGGCTCGCCCTTGTCTTATGATGACATATATTTTAAGTTTATGGAACACTTCCTATTACACAATAAACTAACCAAGGAAGAACGAGTCCTCCTCATAAAAGACAACCACGAGTCTCATCTCTCTATGTAAACTTTGGACTATAACCTCTCAAGCAGAGGTAGTGATTTTAACCTTTCCGCCTCAACTTCACACGAGCTACTACCACTTGATATTTCTGTCTACTTCCCCTTTAAAGCACATTACAACCAAGGAGTTGAAACTTGGCTCCTCAACAATCCTGGGAAATAGTTTTTTTATATTATAGTATCGCGGTAATTGCTTGGAAGGCATAATCACGCGCTTTTATAACAAGTAGCATCACTACCGCCTTCAGAAAATCTGTGATTTATCCTCTAGACAGAGATGTTTTAAGTGAGGATGATATTTTAGCTGCCTACATAACAGATCGTGCTCCTACAACAGAGCTTAGAAGTCACGTTTAAGTGGATAACTGCTCCTCTTCCGCTCAAGCCTCTGCAGAAAGGTCCAATGCTCATCGTAGCTGCTTGGAGGAAAGTAGAGGAGAGCAGTCAGCTTTTGCAGCTGTCTCGTGAACCCAATTAAGTTCCATAATCTTAGATGATCAGCATTCTGGATCAAGATGATTGAATATTACTCTAACTCCAGACGAGACCCAGCCTCTCCCTAAGGCTGCAACTCGAAGGTCTATGAAAGGGAAGAAAATCAGGGAGACCAAAAATCATAAGAACATGTGGTATCAAAGGAAGTGGAAGTAAAAATGGGAGTGCCGCAGGGTAGCGCATTAGGACCATTGCTATTCATTATTATAATGAATAATTGTATTGATTGTTTACTATCTGAAATTAGATTGTTTGCAGATGACATAATGATGTATAAAAGGATCAGGGTGATCTGGACAGGATATCTAGTTGGGTCGGTAAACATGGGATGAAGATAAATGTAAAGAAGAGTCAGCTTATTAGATACACAAATAAAAAACAGAAGGTTAATTATGAATATAGGGTGGGGGAAGAATTGCTTGCTGAAGACTTGAAATTTAAAATATCTTGGCATTACATTTGATGAACAAGCTTAACTGGGCAGGACACATTGGACAGGTGGTAGGAAAAGGTTTCAAAATTCTGCACTTGTTGGAGAGAGTGATGAGGGGATGCACGAGAGAAGTAAAGGAATTGGGTTACAAAACTTTGGTCAGACCATTGCTCGAATATGGTAGTGTAGTATGGGACCCTCATTTTACGTATCAAATACAGGAGTTGGAGAGGGTGCAAAGAAGGGCTGCTAGATTTGTTTCTGGAAATTATCGCAGAAGGCAATCAGTGACAGATTTGATAAAGGAGCTGGAATGGGATTCATTGCAAGACAGGAGGAGGATGAGGAGGGTAATGGGAGTGTACAGGGCGTATACTGGTGATGAGGCATGGAAAGATATTGCAGTAGGTATGAAAAGTATTTCATGGAAGGGAAAAGATGACCATGGCCACAAGCTGGCACTCGATTTCAGGCACAAGGGTGTGGGAAGATTTTCTTTTTTATGTAAGGGTGTCAGGGATTGGAATGAGTTACCAAGGGGAATGATGAATAACCTACCGAAAACGTTAAAAGTATTTAAAGTTAAAATTCGTAGAGGACAAATGTAGGTGAGTGAAGGATAGCGTGAAGTTGGGTGTGTAGGAAAATTGCCACCGGAGCGTGTGCTCCATTGCAATTAATTAAATTAAGTCCCTGAGGAAGGGGAAATCCGGAAACAAAAAGAAGGTAAAAAAGTATTTTGTACCTATTGCCTGGATGTACTAACAGGGGAAAGTAAAGCATTGCCGCCTGTGTGTGACGTGCAAGTATATTCTGTGTGTGGTAAGTGTTTTTATGATGTAGTTTATGATCTGGACACTGAGGACCGTCTGGTATTCACCTTGAAGGCTGCCTCGTGCCCGGCGCCGTTGTACCTCCCTAATCCACTGTGCGGCGCCTCAGCGCACTCAGCCACGGGGTAAATCACCAAACTGAGTAAATATAATATTTGTTAATTCCAAATTGATTGTTCGATGACATAGTACTTAAAGAATTTACGATGAAAAAAAAAAAAAGTAATAAACGGAAAACTTGATGCGTGTGGAAATTGCTATCGTCGTGGCAAACACTCCATCACAATTAATCACTGAAGTAGGAAACAATATAAACATAAGCTGAATATTTGAGCAAATGAAGAGTGGTTACTGTATTTTGGTTCTCTTAGATGTTGATTGTATCTTCTTTAGAATTTTCTGTATTTCTGGCCAATGTGTTGTGCTTGACTGTTATTGCATGTTTGTCTGTATTCCAGAGTTGTAGAATTTATTAACTTGCGTGATTTTTGTTTTCTGAACCTGAGGGTCCATTTTAATTACATACTTTCTTATATACATATATATATATATATATATATATATATATATCTAAACTTTAATTTTTAAAAATATTTGCAATAGCGTGTGTGTATTTTCTAATACACTGTATTTAGTTTCCAGTGCTGTGTGTCATTTGATGTTGGAATTGTGGTTAATATAATATGTGTTGTTTTCTTTATTTTCTAATAGTTTTATCATACGTCCAATATACACTTAGTTTCTATAAACAAGGCACTATTATTTCCCTGATAGTGGTTATTTGCCTATATATTCACATCTGCAATTGTGATAAACGATACGAAACATCCAGTTAAGTAAATTTGTTTTAGTTATAAGGATTTATTTGGAAAAGTAAAATTACTGATTAAAAAAATTAAATTAAGATCTGAATATTTTTCTCTTCAGGGGACATTAGTTATATTAACGTAACTGTGAATGTAATGTTTCCTCTCTGACACGCAGTATCTTTGTATTGATACCGTTAGCTATCAGCTGTCTACACAGACCTATGTAGTCCGTGGTGTTTGCTGTGACTTTTAGTGATACTGCGTATTACTCTGTCAACACAACAGGAGGAGGCGATATGGAGACAATAATTACTCTCCGTACTAAACAAGAGGTAGGTTTTCTAACTTTTACGAGTTTACGGAGTCGTACAGACGGTTATAGTACATGTATTGCTGATTGCTGCTTCACAACAACATGGCCGTCTCTTTCATTCGCCTCGTGCTTACTAGTCTGTTGGCCTTGCGGTTGATGTACTGTATTGAGTGAGCACATTTTACTCATTAACCCGTATAACTGGAATCGGGTGATGTACGCCGTATGTCGTGTTCCTTCATATGTAACGTAGAAACAAATTCCTTTCCATAAGCTATGTGTCTTCGAACCAGTTTACAGTGTTGATTTTTTTCCCCAACAGAAGGCTACTTTTTCACTGTAATAAATAAACGCAAAAATCTTTAAAGTAATGTTGGTGGAACAAGCTTTTATTTCTTAAGTTTTAAGCAACACATTTACTTTCTGTGTTGGTTTTAAGGGCACTCAAATCGTTCACTGGAATCCTATTTACTGTGTTTGTGTTGTCCCGTGATTTCTATCATGTTTTGTTAGTTATGTTTGTTTGACTAACAGTATATTATAAATGACACAAGCTTTTGAGATCGACCAGTGTCTGATTGTCTGATCATTATTTTTTCTTGCGTGTCTTTCCTCCTCTTTTACTTGAGATTAGCGGGTTTTATCTAACAGGCAATACCGCTCGCTTCGCGCTGTTAACGTGTCGTCATAGTGACGTCACGTTCACGTACAGTCAATTTTTGTGCGTATTGTGCCCTCGCTACGCTCGGTCACAATAATTTAAAACTGTACAATATCAACATAAACTGATATCCCGAAGGTGGATCAGATGCAGGCGGCCGCTGGTAAGCGGCCGCAGATGTCCGATAACACAACCAAATGTCCAGTGTTTGATGTGTTATCGGACGTCTACGGCCGCTTACCAGCGGCCAAATAGTCACAAAAATTGACTGTACGTGAACGTGACGTCACTATGACGACACGTTAACAGCGCGAAGCGAGCGGTATTGCCTGTTAGATAATACCCAGATTAGCTAGGTGTGTAGTTCCGTCAGTGTTGCTGATCTGGTGTTTACATAATATACTGGCCCTGACTTAGAGGCTGTTGTGAAAATTTACGAAAAGTAGAAAAAGAAACTAAATTTTTCCTGAACATGTGTGTTGTGATTAGTAATTTCACATTAGTTAGTATCTTCATATTGCTTACATCAAGTGCCAGCTCAAGTGTAATGACAGATAGTTTATATTTGTGCCTTTTGGAAGAAGTATGTTCGGGTAATATCTAGATCGCGATACCGCTGCAACCACTTACCGCCTCGCGATGTAAACACTTCCTGATGGAGAGAGTATGACGTCACTGTGTTTCCGTGTGTGACGTGTTCAGCCTTCGATCGATTTGAGAATACACGTTAGGCCATAGAACGTAACCAACAGTAATAATAATAATAAAAAAATATTGATTGAAAAAGTTAAAGAAAATTACTACCTGCACAATTACTAATATTAAAATATATACAACATTCCAAACTGATAATTGATATCGTTCATTAGGGTTAACATTATTAGTCACAATTCCATTGATTTGTATTTGATTCCGTTCTTCTATATTTCCTTGCGTGGCTGAAATTGCTTTAAAATCATTAATACGAAATAAAATATTTATAAAAACAAGATTTCGTTTGGGTTTTGGTTGAAACGCAGCCTGGACCATACCAACAGTGATAGATACGATTTGGAAATTGGGTTTCAGCAATATCGTGTGCGACGGTTACGCATCACTATGGTCCAGCTGCATTAAGATGTAAACAGCGATAGATACAACATAGAAATTAGGTATCTGCAATAAGGTGTTCGATATTTACGTTTCAGTGTGGTCCAGGCTGCATCAAAACCTCATCGCAAATTTTATTCCTGTACTGCTGGTGCAAAGTTAACGATTTCTCGATATGAGACGTATTAGTGATGGACTACTTTCCGTGGAAGGCCCAGTTAGTGACATTTAAAGCTGCGAGCGGAACGTATACGTTACATCCAGAAAGGTAGTGACGTCATACTCTCTCCATCCAGAAGTGTTTACATCGCGAGGTGGTAAGTGGTTGCTGCGGTATCGGAATCTAGATATTACCCGTATGTTTCTCAGTTATATATATCTCTCTGTCTTATTAAAGTAATGAAATATGTTTACTCGAAAAAACTAATTTATAGTGATGCTATAATACTTATTCTGCGTAGACTTGCATCATTAGAAATTTGAACAATGATACCATTTAGCTGACATCTGCTTCTATTCTCTGCTTTTTTTTAGGTATATTTTCTTAGTGCATGATACTTAAATAGTATGTTCACCACGACGAGTTTATGTTTTTCACAACATTGTAACAACCCACCTTCTTGTTTGTTTCTTTCTCCTTGACATAAACTTCCTACAGCATTACCCTCTTTTCTTTCATCTACTACTGCATTCTAGTCACCTATGATAACTGGATTATTATCCTAAACATATTGGATTAATTCTTCAATGTCAGTATATATTTTCTTAATTTCTTCATCATCTTCCTGTGACATACACCTGTACTGACATAGTTTGAGCAGTCTTAGTTTGTACCATCATCCAGATATTCCCGTCTGTAACTGTGTATAATAACTCACCTTTCTCCCTTCTCTCCTGTTCATTATAAATCCTATACCAGTGACTGTACTGACAGCTTGTGTGCTAACTATTTTGTGTTTCTCTGACCAGAGATCCTATTCATCCTGCCACTTAATCTCAATAATCCCATCTCTGTTTTTATGATTTCTGATCTTCTTGTGCTGACTCAGGGGCGGATCCAGGATTTTGGTTTGGGGGCGGGGGCTTGAGTGGACTTTGGTTGGGGGGGGGGGTGGGCTTGGCTTGAGTTGAATTTTTGTTCAGAGGCCTTGCCTTCAGTGGATTTTTGGTTTTGCGGGGAGGGGGGGCTTGAGTCGGCCATGGGGTAGTCTTTCTAGCCTATTCGGGCCTCAAATCCATAGAGCTAAAAAAAAAAGGTCTCCAAAATTACAATGTCGGGGTGGACCGAGATACTTTGGGGGGGGGGGCTTCAGCCCCCTAGCCCCCCCTGGATCTGCCCCTGTTCTGACTCATATAATATTTTGTTCATTCTGATGACTCCTCCCTAAGCAGTCCCCACCCAGTTATCTGAATGTGGTCTATTTAATCTGTGGATCATTTTACCTAGCAAGAAGTGATCGTTCAATAAGAAATCTGAGAAGATTGCGTGGCCTCAGGATACCCTTTGGGTCTTTAATAGAGCGAATTCCTGTTGCTTTCTGTATTCCCATCCTGTTGATCATTTCTGATTCATTCACCCTTTAGGGCTAACATTTTGGTGGAAGATGCTAATATAATCTCTCCCAAAGCCTGACACCCCTTCTCACTGATATGTGTGTCGTAAATTAAAATTTATTGATAGACCGAAATGGGAATGTGTTAACTTATTTAAACTTGAGAACTATAGAAGTAGTTCTGGAATTTAAGTTCATTTAATAATTTATATATTTTAGGTGGCATAATTAATATTCATGTATGTTTTTGATATTAACAGTTCATCAAAAGTAACTGCTTCTTCAGTTGTTCTCGGTAACAGTTTTCATTATTTCATTGAATATTGTACCTATGTATCTGTGTTTATAATGGTTGCATTGTTAGATATGTAAAACTAGGCTTCTAATATTACATCCTGCTGTTCCTTATAGAAAGTGGTCTCAGAAGATGCTGATGAAGATGAATTCTTGTCACCGCATATTTCAGACAGGTATGACCATTTGCTTCATTCTTAGTAAGTAAGAACAGTTGTAATATTAATGTAATTGAGAAATTACTAAGCTTCAGGTAGAATTGATGGCAAAACCATTTTATATGTGATCTTTTTTCACTGTACAATTATGTTGAATATCTTGGTAACTTACTAATTTCTTTAGTGCATGACTATTTATTCAATTTTTAAAAAAATATAAAACAACCATATCCTCTTCTAAATACTCTCAATTACAGCTGATATATTGTCCACTGGTGCTTCCACTTTTCAAAACATTTTCTGTAGTCATCTTTAGAAATGGCTGACAGCTCCTCCCTCATTTTTTTTTCTTGACCTCTTCAATGTTGCCCAATTGGTGTCCTTTCATGCGTAGAAATAAGAAAAAGTCTCACGGAGCCAGGTCAGGCGAGTAAGGTGCGTGGGGCAGCAGAGCTATGCCATTTTTAGCCAAAAACTGCCTCACAGAGACAGCTGTGTGTGCAGGTGCATTGTCTTGGTGGAAGAACCAGTCTCCTGTCTGCCCCAAATCTGGTCTTTTGTGACGAATGCTGTTGCATAATCTTCTTTAAAACTTCAAAATAAAAGGTTTGATTGATGGTGTAGTGGAACAAACTCTGAATGAACTATGCAAGCAAATGAGCATTGTTTTGATGTGTTTGATTTGACTTGACGATATTTTTTTTGGATTGAGTGACAATGACGTATTCCATTTGCTTGACTGTATCTTGTTTCTGGGTCGTAATCATGACTCATCACCAGTAATGACCTTTGACAGAAAATCTGGATCAATTTCTAGCTGTTGTTTTGAAAGCACTGCATGTTTCAACTTGACGTTCGTTTTGATTGTCAGTCAGAGCCCGAGGAACAAACTGGCAGCAGTACTTTTAATTCCCAAATCTATAGTTAAAAATTCGTGAACCTAGCTCCAAGGTAACCCACTAATCTCTGACAGTTGATCATTTTTCTGTTGGTCTGAGAGCACAAGCTCTCGAATTTTTTCAACATTCTGTCGATTCAGGCAGTTGATGGATGTCCACAACTAGGTTTGTCATCAGTTGACATGTCATCATTTTTAAACTGAGCAAACCATTCGTATACTTGAGTTTTTTCCACAGCATCATCTTTATAAGCTGTTCTAAACATTAAAACAGTTTCAGCAGCATTTTTACTGGGTAGAAATATAATTTCACAGCTGCACGTTGTTCGCTTATACTTGCCATCATCAGAAACAAAACAGCACTAGCAAAAACAATCACTGCAGATTAACAGAACAAGCCAGATAGACAACCTGGGTGGCACTGAACTGACAATGAGTTGTACTATAAACACCTATCGGCAGAAACGCGTACTACACAAGCTCTGCTCACGGCAATGGTATTCCGTTTATTTTTGGGTACCCCGTGTCTATGTGGTGGTAACGGTATAGACTCATCGTTGGTTGATAGAATAAGTTGTCACAGTGCAGTTGGGATGGGTGTAAAAGATTTAAGAAATGAGCGAGGAAAATGGCATTGTAGTTATGTAGTTCTCTGATTGTGATTCGAAGTTCTTGCATCACCAGGGTCATCAGTTTCTCAAAGGCCATCTCATTTCACAGTCTATTGAGTGGTCGTGTTTGAAGCTGTTGTATCACTCCTTTCTCTGTATGGTGCTCTTTGCTTTCTCCCTGTAATAATATTTAATCTTGTGGGTCATTTCCTCTTGCAAATTACTAATATTTAAGCAATATTAAATGCAATAGCTTTGTTCATTTTTTATGGTACTTTGTGAAGTGAAACCTTCTATAGTTACATTAAGTGTTGTTTGACCGGTGATAAACCAGTGAGTTTGCAACTTCCCATCAGCTTCTCACTATGACGTGTTGTCCATTGGAACCTTAGGAGTTTGTATTGCCAATATGCCAATGTTAACAGAATATCTGCAGCTATAAGTTTGATGTGTTGCACTTGGGCAGCCATGAAAGTATAGTTTGTACTCGTATCTAATATATAAGAATTAATGTCTGTTTGTTCTTTTTACAATGATCTTTATATAACACACATTTTTTTAAATCTGATTTTGATAGTACTTAACACACGTGTACTGCGAAACAAGGCACTCTGGTAACTCTGTGGTTAAGGCACCACTTCAGGAAGTTCCTCTCTGGTCGTGGGTTCAAATACCTTTTTAAGTGGGAATGTTTAGGAGTTGTATTTGATTATTTGAGCTACACTAGGACGTTCTGTGGTTCTGATTCCATGTTAAGTAGTAGACCCCTGAGGAAAGGAATTAAGTTTTCTGACTCTTACAAAATAACTTGGTACTGTTCATCTCCTTCCAGAAAATTGGCCCAACCTCTGGGTTGTAGACTAAGTTTTAGAAATTTAGTGTTGTAAAAACTTCTTTAGGCGTGATGGGTGATTTTTTGATGAGTAAAATCTAGTGAGTTTGCATCAGTGACATCCTAATGTTAACAGTATATCGAAAGCGCTCTGGTGGCTCAGTGATTAAGATGTCTGACAAGAAGTGAAAAGTCCCTGGTTTGAATCCCTGTCTTAGTGAAGATATCCATAGACCTATAACCCAACTTTCACCTCTGGCACAGCTTGCTGTATTATGTGAAGTATGCCAGAACGCTTCTGTGGTTTGGATTCCACGTTAAACTGTAGGTCCCCTGTACCTGGTAGCACTACCGGGTTGGGTTAAGGCGGCTATGTCAGGGGCAGAATGAGCAGCCAATAGAAAACCTGTCACCAGGTCTTTACAACCACACACAATAATAATATTAATTATTATTCTTATTATCTGCAATTAGACCCTATCAGATCACGTAAAGCCTTAACGATTCAGTTTTCTAAGTTTCCATACAGCTCTCATTTTTTCTCCGTGGATTCTATTCCTTTTTTCAGTCCACTTCATCCCCGGTCTCTTAATGACTTCATTCTCTGCCGGTACTTCCCATTTGTTAATTTTTTGTCTGTCTATGATTTCTGATCAGTTTATGTGGGCATTTTCCAGGTCTGTTTTGATCTGCTGGACTCGGGGCATAGTTTTTCGTTGTTCTATGTGCGTTAAATTTTATCAATGAGTCTTGTTTCTGGGAGTCTGTGGATATGTCCATAACATCTTAATCATCCTTTCCTGATGTCTGCCGCGAGTTTTGACAGTGTTTCTGTTGCTTTTCGAGATTTAAGTCTATATCCATCATTTGTTTTTTCTGGGCCAAGGATCTTTCTTATAATTTGGCGTTCTTCTTTCAAAAAGCTTTCTAGGTCACCTTTCCTGTGTAGTGTTGAGGTTTCGTTGGCATTTATGGCTTCAGGTTTGATAACTGTGTTGTAATGTCTGACTTTCATATATATAAATAAATATTGATACGTTCTGTGAAATCCCATGGATTAGACTAAAAGTAGCTAAGAAAAAATTTGTAATAGGGTCTTTCTATCGTCCACCAGATGCTGATGTAGGTGTTGCTGAGGCCTTAAGAAATAACGTAAGTAATATAGCTCGTCAATTTCCGGATCATGGAATAATACTAGGAGGCGACTTCAACTTGCCGTTTATTGACTGGAGTAATTACGCCCACATTACTGGTGGCAGGGATAAAATATACTGTGAGATTATTCTTGACCTTCTCTCAGATCTTAATCTTGAGCAACTCATCACTGAACCAACGCGGTGCGATAACGAAAATATTTTAGATATTCTCGTTACAAATAGGCCTGAATTATTCATGGACATTTCTACCACCACGGGAATAAGTGATCATAAAGCTTTAATTGCTACAGTAAAATTAACAGTCGCGCGCAAAAAGAAAAATGAAAGGGTCGTTTACAGGTTCGAACAGGCCCCAAAGGAGAGTTTAAGAACGTTTTTGAGGGATAAATACATTACCTTTATAGAAGGAAGAGGCTCGGTTGAAGAGATGTGGCTTCGATTCATAAATATAGTCAGGGAAGGTATGGACTTACATACACCGATAAGGACAATCAGGGACGGGAACGATCCCCGCGGTATAAGCGTGAAGTTAAAAGGTTACTTAAAAAGCAAAGGAAGATTCATGCACGCTCAAGAAGGATGATGTATAGGAGTGATTTAGAAAAGCTAGCTGAGACAAGAGGACAGGTCAAGAATGCGACGCGCGAGGGCTTTAATGACTTTCGATGCAATTCACTTTCCAAGAGCCTCATTGAAAATCCAAAAAAATTTTGGTCGTATGTAAAAAAAATAAGTGGTTGTGACAACAATATGCCAATTCTACTACAAGACGGTCGGAAAGTCGATGACAGCCGCGACAAGGCTACCATATTTAACGCAGAATTTAAAAATTCCTTCACTGACGAAAACATGGAAAACATTCCTGTTTTTCCACGGTGTGTTGAATTTGAGATGGATCCAGTACAAATTGATAGTGTAGGTATCATAAAGCAATTAAAGCTCCTGAAGTGGGGGAAAGCGCCGGGTATACCAGTAAGAGTATTTTCAAAATATGCGGAAGAAATAGAACCATTTCTGTCAGATATATTTCGTAAATCTTTAGAGGAAAGAAAAGTACCTTCTGACTGAAAAATTGCGCAGCTGATTCCCGTTTTCAAGAAAGGAGATCGGAGAGATCCTAGGAATTATCGACCGATATTGCTAACATCTGTTTGCAGTAGAATTCTGGAGCATGTCATATGCTCAACGTTATGAAGTTTCTAGATGAAAACGAGTTACTTACAGCATACCAACACGGATTTAGGAAGAACCGATCATGTGAAACGCAACTGGCTCTATTTTCACAAGATGTAATGAAAGTTATTGATGCAGGATGACAAGTTGATGCTATTTTCTTGGATTTTCAGAAAGCTTTTGACTCTGTACCACACAACCGACTCTTAGCGAAGATCCGAGCGTACGGTATATCTGATCAGATTTGCGAATGGGTATGTGATTTTCTAACTGGTAGGTCACAGTATGTTGTTGTAGACGGGGAAGCCTCTTCTAAACTAGATGTTACTTCGGGCGTTCCTCAAGGAAGTGTAATAGGACCACTTCTTTTCTTAATTTTGATAAACGATCTCGGTGACAACGTTAATTGCAGGATACGATGTTTTGCTGATGATGCACTTATTTATAGGGAAGTGAGGTGCTCCGACGATTGCTTAGAAATTCAGCGTGATCTGGATGTTATTTCGGAATGGTTCCATGAATGGCAGCTTACACTTAACTGTAAAAAGTGCAAGGAAATGTACATAAGTAATAAAAACACTCTGCTTGCTCTGGAGTACAAAGTTAACAATTCAGTTGTTGAAACTGTGGATTCCCTGAAGTATCTAGGCGTAACAGTACAAAGCAACATGAAATGGGACTTCCACATAACTTCCGTTGTAGGCAAAGCTAATTCCAAACTACGATTCATAGGATGTATATTGAGAAGTTTTAATGCTCACACAAAGATAATAGCATACAAAACATTAGTGCGTCCGCATTTGGAATACTGTTGTGGAATTTGGGATCCGTATCACAAGGGATTGATTGGCACATTAGAGAAAGTACAGAGAAGAGCCGCTTGATTCGTGACTGCTAGTTACAGTCCTTACGTAAGTGTCACTGAGCTGATTCGTGGGTTGGGCTGGGATTGTTTGGCGGACAGACGACGTCGTTTTTCGTTTGAATTTGCTGGAGAATATGGTAAAATCATTAAGTTACGAATGCAATGAAATACTTCTTCCGCCAACCTATTTAGGTCGCAATGACAGGAGGGATAAGATTAGAGAAATAAGATGCCGTACTGATTCATTTATTTATTCCTTCGGGATTGGAATGCACATAATTAGAATTGGTGCTTAGCACCCTCTGCCACCCACAGTATTTGTGATTTGCAGAGTATAGATGTAGATGTAGATATGGACAAACATTTTTTTATTGTATGTGCTGTAGGTTCTAGTGTTGGCTCTCCCTAAGTTTTTTCATGTGAATTTCTGTGCTATTTTTTGTCCTCCTGTTGGTTCAATGATTTCTCCCAGATACTTGTAGTATAGGACTCCATCAATTTGTTCATATTTTGAGACCAGATTTTGAGTACGGAGTTTTGAGCAGATAAACATGTTTTTTTTTGGAAGGATATTTGTAAGCCTACTCTTTAAGCGTATTCTTTGAGAGTTTCTATCTGTTTAATTGCTGTGGTCTCATCATCAGGTAGTATGGCTAATTCATCTGCGAAGGCTAGGCAGGAAATTTTAATACCATTCTTACATTGTCTGAGTTGTATAGGTTTCCAATAGTTCTGGTGATTAAGTTCTTTCTTCCATTGTCAGATGACTTTATCCAGAATGAGGTTGAAGAGTATTGTAGACGGACCATCACCCTGTCAAACACCGGTATTGATCTGAAATGGTTCAGATATCTCACCCATGAATTTCATTTTGTAGTTTGTGCCAGTCAGTGTTTAACGAAGTTTAGGATTTTCGAATTTAGCCCTTGCTCTTCGAGGATGTTGAAGAGGGATTGCTGGTTGATTGAATCATAAGCCTTTATGAAATCTAAAAAGGAGCAAATGAGCAGGCTATTCCTGAGTGCTTTATATTTTACTGTGGTTTTTAAACTGAATATTTGTTCTATGCAGCTCTGACTGCTGCAGAAGCCAGCTTGGTACTCACCAGTTTTGTGGGTGAGTTGTGCCTGCGTTTTTTGAGAAGATAGACTGAAAGAATGTTGTATGCAACTTGAGGAAGGGACATCCGTAGATAGTTGTTGACATCCATTTTATCTCCCTTCTTTTGTACTGGGTGAATGAGGACACTTTTCCAGTCTACGGGTAATTTTTCTGTCTGCCAGATCTCAGTAATGATTGATTTGTGTGAGTTCTTTAAGTGAATTTGGTCCAAGATTTTTCAATAGTTCCTCATTATACCATCCTCTCCAAGTGCTTTGTCGTTCTTGAGTTTGAGGATATGTCGGTGAATTTTCTCTTGTGATGGTGTTTGGGATTCCTGATAGTTATAGGTGGGGGTTTCCTTCGTAGATCTTGATGGGGGTTCAGGGCAGTTTTGGAGTTGAAGAAAGTATTTTGACAATTCCTGACAATTTTCCTGATGAGTTAGTACGAGCTTTCCGTCTGATTTCCTGAAGCGTAAGTTTTGAGGAGTGTGTCCTCGGCTTGTTCTATAGAGGTCTCAGATGTTACAGTTGCGGAAATTTTCTTTGATGGAATTCAGTTGTTCCTGCAGGTACTTTGCCTTAGTTTCTCTGATGATTTTCTTCATTTGTTTCCGGATTTCATGAAAGTGCTGCAAATTTCCATTGATTTTTTACTGATATATTTAAGAAAAGCTTTCTTTGCGTTCCGCTACTGCTATTTCACATTCCGAGTCCCACCAGGGACGTCTCATATTATTTTTCAATGGTATTAGAATTCTGGCCTTTGGTGTAATTTTGTTGTGGAATTTTTCCCAGGTGTCTGCTTGTTCTTTCTCCCATTCTTCTCTTAGGTTAGTTTCCCTGATCTAGTGTCAAATTTCTGTAGGTGTGTTTTTTTTCTGATGTATTTTCTTTGGGGGTTAATTTCATTTTAATATTTTTTAAAGTATGTCTGTGTTTACCCCCCTGCTGACTTGAACATTATAGACTCCTTTATGTAGAGGATAAGAAATGGCAATGTAATCAATCTGATATTTACCAAGTTCTCGTATGGGGCATTTCCAGGACTTTTGTTTTCATGGATCCTTCCTCAAAGAATTTGAAATGATTTTTTAAATTGCTGTGTCAGCAAATTTCAATAAGTCTTGTGCCATTTTTGTTTGTGAATCTGGAGGAAGAATATTTACAAATACTTTTCTGATATTCTTTTTCTTTTCCAAGTTGTGCATTAAAATCGCCAACTAAGATCTTTGCATCCTCTTTAGGGATTGTATATATTCAGTGTTTCCCCACATATTGATAATTCATGCAGTCATGTGATAAACTTCGGCATGTTCACACCGCCTGAACCTCATGACTCAGCTTCTATTATGTGAATAAGGTGAAAACTGAAATATTGTATACATCTGTGTTTGTCATATATGTTTTTTACTCATTGCGACCTTCATCTTTGGTGAGTGATGAGTCATTTTCCCTTTCCTTTGTCATTTATATAGCCTAAAAGCCATTTCCATTTTTTTTTGTTTCATTTGTATAAAGTGTAGCAGTTTAACATATATCTGGTATATGGAACTGTAATTGGTTTTTAATGTATCATGTGCCTGTATATAGCTTAAGTGATAAATTTTAGTGTATATCCTTAGTGAAGGACCTAATTTTTTTTCTCTTTGCAGGGCAACAATTAGATTTCAACAAAACCTAGCTCAGTGTCCTGACCAAGAGGATACTGGTGTGGTAGAAAACACATCTGCTACGAGACCACTGCAGTTTGTTTGTGCTAAATGTCTGCAAGTTTACAATGCAAGGGACTTGCTAATAAGACATGTATTCTGCCATGACTCACTTGTAAACACTCCACAGTATATTTGTGAACAGTGTGGTTTCATTTTCTCAGATCTGTCAACATTGTGTGCCCATACACCTTATCATAACAGCGAAATTACTTTGAAGCAAGAAACAGAATTGCAAGTTGTGTGTGCTATTTGTGCACAGGTGTTTTTATCTTGGAGTTCTCTGACAAAACATGTATTTGAACATCTCACAGCTGTTTCCTGCCCATCGTATGTCTGTATGCATTGCCGACAAATATTTAAAAATTTGACCGGGCTTCATCTGCATCAGGACTCCACACATCCTCCTTGCTCAATTTTACAAACAAGGTAAGATTGAGCCATCCTCTTTTAGTTTCTAAATAATGTTTGTACTTTACAGTTATAGGTTTTAGTTTACATCTTCTTTGCTTGATATCATTGTATATTAGAACAAAACTATGTTTCAGTATTGAAGCAATGGCTGGAGGTTATAGTACATATAAATTCACAAAACCCGCAAAACCTCCCATGTAATATATCAGTTAACATGCAACCACCTCCTGGTTTCATATATAGGTCTGACCCCAAATCCACTTTCAATTAGAATAAATGGCCACTGACATTATTCACATTGAACCCAAAGCACCCAGTTGTGAGGTCCCCACTCACCAGTCATTACTGAGTTATATTATTACATTATAAATTGATTGTAAATAAATTTATATTTTATTTATAGTATAGGTCTTCCAGCATAGTAGTTTGTGTAGAACGGGGTATTTATAAGTTAGTTTAGTAATTTCATGGTGCGAGAGTTGGCAGTACGATATGGTTGTGTTGGCGCGGAAGGAACAAGCCAATATGGCGGGGGAGACTGTTTTTGGCTAGCATAGGGTGAACATGTGGAGAAACTGATTTCGGCTAGCGTGATGCAAATATGTATAGAATATTGTTTCAGTGAAAGCATTGTATCTTGTGTGAATTTTATGAGTGTAATAAATTGTGAATTATAGTAAAAGTGTGGCGAAAGTCATTTACATAGCATTAGAATATCCGGTGCGCAAAGTGAGAGATGATTGAGGGTTTAGTAATAAAAGTTACTTTATATTAATACAAACGGCGAGGTGATAGCAACTACCGCAAAAAGGCATATTAGGACCAAGTGCCAGTAAAGCGGGCTATCAATCTTTCTTGTCGCAGTCTAAATAATAGATAAGGAGGACCTCGCATAGTGGCGACGAATCTGCCAGGATAAGTATATTGCATTTATTCAAGAATGACCTTGGATATTCTTCGACGGGAGCCAGCAGTTTTTGGAGCAGAGGTTAGCAGACGAGAAGATCATCGCAGCATTGACAAGTACAGAAATTCAATATAATTTTCCGAAAGAGTGGCAGCAAGCAGAATTTGATACAATGACTTCCGTAAAATAAAACACGGGTAATGAATTTATAAAAAGTGATTTAAGTTCCTTTAAAGAACAAACAGTTAAATGCAACAGTTTGAAAACGAATGAAAATCAGAAGTAAACTTTTGTTAATTTCGGAAGAATTAAATCTGTAAATTTGTCATAAGAATGGTTGTGGAAATTAAAAAAAAAAAAAATTGTCCAAATTAGATTTAAATGCTGAGAAGACCTTAGTTAAGCAAATAAAGAATTTTTTTAAGCAATAGTGGGAAGGGTTTTATTTAATTTGGTAACTGAAAGATAAATGCATGTGTAAAAGCCATTGTGATTTGTAATGTTATGTTGATGCATATTTTTTTGTGTTGTAAAATTTATGTTTGCAGTGCTGTGGCCATTTCTGTGTAAAGTAAGTAATTCATAAAAGGTTGTCTGTGTTCAAAATGGGTTTCTGTACCCAAGAGTATTTCTGCGTCGGAAAGCGGCGTTGTGAAAATTTTGGAAGTGATTTTATGTTTGTGTTTTGCGTGTGAATTAACGGGATATTTCAGTAGTAATATTATTTTATTTGGCTGTGAATAAGTAAAATGGAAGTAATTAAGGACAAATCCTCGGTTGCAGTGATAGATTAAATTCTAAAGATGGGGATAATGGTAGTATTGTTTGTAACAATGAAGATTCAGGGTTTGTCGAGCATTCAGCTGAAAGGGAGGGAAGTGGAGTTAACTTGACCAGCGAGTTTAATTCAACTGAAGCTAGCTGCGTTAGTCTCTGTGACGGCATGGGGGAAGCGGAGTTATGTATTCAACCAAAGATAGTATTGATGTAGATGTTAAAGATAGTGATGTTTGTGAAGTCGAGTCAAAGAGTTTCATGATTAGTGCGATGTCAACACCAATACCGGTTAATCAAATTAATATTCAAGAAAAAGAGACGGGTAATAAACAAATTGATGCTCAGAAACAGAAATGCGGCGAGATGTCGATGCTAATTGTTTTATTGGAAAAAATGAGAGAAGAGTCAAAACAAACAGCTGAGAATATGAGAGAAGAATCAAAACAAATCGCAGAAAAAATGGAAAGAAAAATTACCGAGACTTGTAATAATTTGACCGAAAAAATTAAAGAAGAAGTGCAGATTTTAAGGCAGGATATGTTGTTGAAAATGGATAGATGTATTCAACAGTCGGAAGAAAAATGTGACAGGAAGATAGAGAGTGTAAGACAAGTATTAAAAGAAGAACACAAAAATAGAGAAAGAAATGTCAATGGTGTATGATTATGTTGGGAAGCATGAAGAGGCTACCAAGCAGAATGTAGTGTGTCTGGTGCAACAAAAGGTGGAAGAAGCAGTGAAGAAAAATAGGAAGGAAATACAAGAAGAGCATATAGCCATGCGGGAAGAAAATAAGATAATTTATGAAAACCAAAAGGACTGTGCAAAAGGGATTGAAGAATTAAAAGAAAAAGCTGAAACCAACTCCAAACAAATTTACCGGCTGGGAGAGAGATTTATGATTATGGATAAGGAAGTGAAAGGAGCATTTAACCAAGTGGATGACCAGATGAAATCAGTCAAAGAAGAGGTGAAGGAAGATGTGAAACATCTAATTAAGAAATTTGGGGAAGAAGAACGGCGAAATTTGACTGCTATGGGGATTGGTGGTATCATCACAAACCAGATTAAATTAC